>BSBK01002005.1:2152500-2395000 GCA_027943335.1 Chamaecyparis obtusa
TTAGTCAGTAGTGTTGTAATAAAGATCCACCTACTTTTATGTTGCGGTTAGGAAAGTAGTTAGAAGTTTTCCTTTAAATAAAGCCCCTCTCTTGTGTGAGAAAGAGGGGAAATTATCAAGTTTATTATCAATACAGTTTTCAATTACTTTTCATGTTTTATGAAATCGATGTACTCCATCATTCAATCAATAAATAGATTAAGTGTTAAGATTTAACTAAGCATACTTGTGATTTAGGATACTCATCCAATGGGGCCCACTTGGTGAGAAATCCATAGTTAGATAGATTCATACTAGTTAGAATTATTTCCTACATTTATATTATTTCAATGCCAAGTGTTGAATTGTTCCTATAGCCAAAGCCATGGATCAGCTAACACCTCCTGCAGCTAAAGTAGTGGAACAACCGAAGTACTATGGCATAGTTCGTAAGAGTCTTCATGTTTTGTTAGAAATTATATTTTTGTAATTTCCATTCTAGCACTTGCTTTTCTGCAACTTTAGCTTAGGAATTATTCTAGCATTCATTCCCTACAATCATAGAATAGTTTCTCTTCAGCATTTCTTTTCTATAGCAATGATAAAATGTATGGTTGAGTGATACCCAATGCATATAGTTTTCTAGTCTATTTCAAGTAATACGTCCCTGGTTTGATATACTAAATGAGTTTTTGTGAAGAGGATAAACTGCCCGATCAGATGTCCAATCACTGAGTTTGGAATTACACCTATTTTATGAGCCTTTATAAGAAGTGATCTTTTTTGGTGGCATTGCTAGGGATGGTGCTGAACCAAGTCCTCACTAAGCCATTCTTATAATTTGTTTTATTTCCAGCTTTAAGTAGAATACATTTTCCTTAGAGGAACTCTACAAATCACATCACTCCCTACTACCTGTATGCATAATCAAAGAAGAGACAACAGAGGAAGGTACTTGCCAAATCAATCCAATCATCCATTTGAAGAGGAAAGTTCATTTTTTGATACTACCATTGACCTCCTTGAAACTACATCTTCATCCCTATCCTCTAAAGAAGAACAATTTGATTCTCTTGAAGAGCAACCTGAAATTAATGCATTTACAAAAGTCTTCTCTCATCTAAGAACTCGATTTCCTAAGAATCATGTCAGATAAGAAAACTCCTTACAACTGGTCATCTACCAACCTCCTCATCATCCACCACCTCTACGGCCTATAAATCCTCAAGGGATGGCGAATCCCACCACATTTCCATTTCCTATTACTAACCGGTGAGATAATAACAACCTTAAAAACATACCTTATCTGCCCTGCCAAAATTTTATGGTCTAGTAACAGAAGACCCGGATACCTTTCTCTTTGAGTTTGATATCCTATGTAGAATTTATGACTACACCACCAATTCTCACAAGCTCAAACTCTTTCCTGCAACACTTAAGGAGTCTTCTTTGCATTGGTTTATGCACCTAGGATAGGATGTTGTTCGTGATTGGGTAGAAATGTAGGCTAAATTCTTTCTCAAGTATAAGGAGTATTGTCGGGGAACTGATATGTGAGGGGAATATATTTTTAAAATGACTCAAAAAGAGGATGAGACACTTGAGGACTATGTCTCATGATTCATGTTTATCCTATAAAGGAATATAGAGCATGCACTTAATGAAGAATCTCAGAAGCTACTTTTCCTGAGAGGTACACAAGATGGATGCACTAAAGCATTATACTTGATGGAAGGAGGAGACATAACCCAATCTTCCTGGGATGATATAAAAAAAGATATGCCTCAAGTACTCTAGAGCTTTCAGTAAGAGAGGAAGGGCATACAAAGCAACAATAGGAAAGATAAATGGTACAGGCACTTCTAGATCAGAGATAATGCATCTCTTATCTAACTTTAAGTAGGATATAATCAACAATATGGCCACACAATTGGATGTTACAAGTAGTAGTTGTCGTTGCACCAAAAGATCGACCTATTAATGCCTGATACAACCACTAGACTTATAGAAGACATAGGAGGCTATTAAACCATGTCACAAATCCCAAGGGGAGCATTGACCATTTTTCCAACAATCTCCCCCTCAGTGTTACCCGAGGGAATTCAAACTTGTGACCAAGCTTTGATACCACTTGTTACAAGTAGTAGTTGTCGTTGCACCAAAAGATCAACCTGTTAATGCCTGATACAACCACTAGACTTATAGAAGACACAAGAGGCTATTATACCATGTCACAAATCTTGAGGGGAGCGTTGACCATTTTCCCAACAATGGATACCTTGTAGGAAAAAAAAAGCACGAGGAAGCAGAGGCCATGTTGGCTAAATTCTGTCCACACTATCAATAGAAGAAGAGAGATTATCAATGTAAACTAGTTGCTAATATGGAAACTACCCAAATGCCAACTGACTACAGACTAGTTGAACTAGCGGATGAGAAGCTATTCTTCATTGCTCAAAGACAACCATGGGTGCAAAGACAAGGTATGCCTTAGGACCCACTTACATTCAATAATCTATTTTATAACAATCAATGACAACCTTCTGTGAAATATCAAAATCCTCCATGGAACAACTATCAAAATCAGTGGAAAAATTACCCTAGTCCACAATGGCAGAACCCTCAAGGGAATTGACAAAAACCTCAGGGGGCATGGCAGCAACCATAGGGAAATTAGAAATAGAACCCTCAGTGGGGAGGAGGCCAGCAATGGCCAAATTAGCCTCAAGGAGATCTAAATCCACCTCTTCAACTGCCACAGTAGCAAACATTTTTGCCACCATCACCAGCCAATAATCAACCTCCAAAGCCTACATAATTACCTACACAACCACATCCAAACCCAAACAACATGCCTCCCAAACCTCAACAAAGTGTGTATGTTACTAACCAAACATAGTATCCCATGCAGTATCCTACCTATGCAATCACACTTGATGATATACACCTTCGGTCTGGGACTACTATCCCTACTCTTGAGCATCCAATCATAACTAAAGTACCCTAGGAGGAGCCTACCCAAATACAAAACACTATTCCCCTACCAGTAACACAACCTATAGCTGATAAAGGCCACCCTAACGAACTGCCTTTTCCACAAAGGCTGCAACACAACAATCCTAAGCCTACTAAGGAGAAAAAATTTAACATTCTTGATCAGTTAAAGAACATAAATGTCCAAATATCTTTATTTCAAGCAATTAAGGATGTTCCTACATAATGGAAAAGCCATAAAAGAATCCTACTTCAAGAAACCTGGCTGCAAGAGAAAGGACCCTCAGATAGTGCATGTGTTGGGGAAGCTAGCCGACATTATGTTAGGAAAGCTTACCATCCCAAAATATTCTAACCCATGAAGCCCTGTTGTTGAAGTCAGTATAAATGGGACAGCCATTAAAAATGCATTGGTAGATCTTGGAGCCACTATGAATGTAATGAATAGGGATATAATGCAACAACTTGGTATAAACAACCTCCAAACCACCCCCACTATCCTGCAACTCGTGAACAATTTCATTGTAAAGCCTGACAGGATGGTTGAAGATATAGTTGTTGACCTTGAGTCTTAGTTTTACCCATCTAATTTCATGATCCTATCATGAAAGGATACCTTAGGAGGATACCCAATTATACTTGGTAGGCCTTTTCTAACAACTTTTGATGCTTATATTGGATGTCGCTCAGGGGATATGACCATCTTTGATGATCAGCATACAAAGATTCTAGTCCTGTACCCCCCTGGCCAACCTCAAATGGAATTAGCCTTAATAATATGGCCTAACATAGGGGAAGAAGCTGAGGTTATCAATTCAGTGTCTCAATTAATGATGTTAAAAAGAGATCCCTTCCTGCAGCTCTAGGATGAAGACAAAGTGATCACCAATATCCTGCAAAACCAGTATGGATCAAACCCGGATTCTCTAGGTTGTTCTTCCAATAACTGCTCTCTGTAATTTTTAAGCCTTGATTGCCAATGGCCTTCTCCTACAGCCAAAGAAATCTATCACCAATTTCTTCCCCATGAGATTCAAGCACCCTCATTTACAAACGCATCCATGATAGATTTGAATAAGAAAATAGAGGTGTCTCCTGACTGTTGCCTAAACATCAATAGAAAACTAACCACTCAGCAGCAAACATCACTGACTAAAATGTTGATGGCCCATACTAGAGCATTTTCATGGGATTATTCTGACATGAAAGGCTTGGATCCAAAACTATGCACTCATAGAATATATCTAAACAAGGATAAACCTCCAGTGAGGCAATTTCAAAGGTGAGTGAACCCATCATTATGAGAAATCGTTAAAATAGAGCTACAAAAACTCCTCAATACTAGATTTATTTATCCCATATCTGATAGCCAGTGGGTTTCCCCATTAGTAATTATACCAAAAAAAGGAGGAAAACAGCATGTGTGTGTGGACTATAGATGACTCAATAATGCAACTGAAAAGGATCACTTCCCTCTTCCATTCCATGACCAAGTATTGGACTCCTTAGCAGGAAAAATCTATTTTTCCTTCCTAGATGGGTATAGTGGGTACAACAAAATCTAAATCTTTCCAGAAGACCAAGAAAAGACAACATTCACTTGCCCTTGGGGGAATTTTTCTTATTCGGTTCTTACATTTGGTCTCTGTAATGCTCCAGCATTCCAACGAGCAGTCATTAGCATCTTTGGTGATATCTTTCTTGACTGTATGGAGGTTTATATCGATGATTTCACAACATATGGTGAAACTTATGAGGAAGCCTTGAACAACCTAGATAAAGTCCTAAAAAGGTGTGAAGAACATAATCTCTCTCTAAACAGTGAAAATTTCTTCATGATGATGCAAGAAGAGATAGTACTTGGCCACTACATATCTACCACTAGAATCCAAGTGGATCTGGCCAAAATTGAAGCCATTCAAAACCATCCAACACCAACCAAGAAAAAAGATGTCTAAAGTTTTCTTGGACATGTAGGCTATTACAAAAGGTTCATCAAAGATTTCAATAAAAGGCCAGTCCCCTTCATTCTTTGCTTACTAAAGATTCAAAATTTACTTGGACTCCAAGTTGTGATCAAGCCTTCCTACAGCTGAAGTCAGTTCTTTCAACAACCCCAGTTTTATGAGGACCAAATTGGGAACTTCCATTCCACATTCATACTAATGCCTCAAAACATGTAATAGGAGCCGTGTTTAGCCAAAAGGAGGACACAATAGAGAATGCTATATACTTCATCATCAATAATCTCCAAGGAGCAGAACTGAATTATACAGTCACAAAAAGGGATCTTTTGGCAGTCATTTATGCCCTCAATAAATTCCACCACTACATTACAGGATACCAGATATTTCTGTATACTGACCATGCAGCTATTAAGTACCTTGCTAATATGCATGCAATCATGGGGAGACTAGCTCGATGTCTTCTATTGTTACAAGAATTTGATATCACCATAGTGGATAAGCCAGGAAAATCAAATGTGGTTGCATATTCTCTCTCATGATTGCAGAACAAGGATGAATCATAGCTTATTGATGACAACTTTCCTAATGATCACCTATTCTCCATTTCAGCCAAAACTCCTTGGCATGTAGATATTGCCAATCACTTGGTCTCTCAAAAGTTACCTCCCTATTTCTCACCAAAAGAAAAGAAACTTGTCATAGAAAAAACTTTCATTTACTCATGGATTGCTGATTGTCTATTCTATAATGGGTCTAACCAAATACTAAAAAGGTGTGTAAGGGAGGATAAAACCTATGACATCCTCCATGCATGTCATGATGAGCCTTCTGGAGGGTATTTTGTAGCCAAAAGAACATCAATGAAGATACTAAGAACATGATATTACTGGCCAACCATCCACAAAGATGCAGTCAACTACACAAGGAAATGTGACCGATGCCAAAGGATGGGAAGACCAACAAAGTCTGATAAGATGCCTCTCTTTCTGCAAGTAGTGGTAACTCCATTCAACAAATGGGGGTTAGATTTTGTTGGACCCATTACCCCATCCTCAAATTGAAATTCCTACATTCTTATATGTATAGACTATGTAACTAAATGGGTGGAGATACGTGCTATGAAAAATGCTAGAGATAATAAGGTTGCTAAGTTTTTGTATGAAGAAATATTCACACAGTATGGTGTCCCAAGAGAACTGGTTACTGATCAGGGTGCTCAATTCACATCAACGCTAATTACTGCACTTATGAATAAATATAACATTCACCACTAGACATCAAGTCCATATCATCCATAGGCAAATGGACAAGTCGAGGTTACAAACAAGGAAATAGAGGCCATCTTGACCAAAATAGTGTAGTTACATAAAAGGTACTAGAGCATAAGGTTACAAGAAGTAGTATGGGCATATAGGACAACTTGGAAAACAACAACCGATTTCACACCCTTTGAACTAGTTTATGGGAAAAATGTTGTAATGCTGATAGAATTTGAGCATAAAACATTGAGAACAACATTACAATTAAACATTGATCTCCCAAAAACACAACGCAATAGGGTCCTACAGCTGAACCAACTGGATGAAATGCAAAAAGCATCCCTACAACACATAGAGATGATCCAGATACAATGCAAAAAGTGGCATGATGCACATATCCTCACCAAATAGTTTTCTCCTAGTGACTGGGCTCTCCTATATGACTCTCGCTATCAAGAAACCCAAGGTAATCTTACTACATGATGGCTAGGTCCCTATGAAATTGAAAATGTCTATGCTAATGGTGCGGTTCAGTTATCAACCATTGACCCAGTGCATTTCAAATTAGTGGTAAATGGGCATAGACTTTGTCTGCACTACAAACCCTAAACAAAGGTCAAGTTCCTGTGGAAGTTTGAGATTTCTCCTTCCGCAGCTGAACCCCCTATAGCTAATCAAGATCCTACAGTCGATGAACCCTCTACACATAATGGACCTCCTCCAACTAAAGACTTTCCAATAGAAAATGGACCTCCTCCAATGGGTAATTCTCCTACAGCCGGCTACAACTTTCCATCATCACTATAATTCTGCATGACTGCAGTCATAATAAAGTTTTCATTTCCTGTGAAAATATTATTTATCTTAATAAATAACCCATCTCATCACACACCATCACCTTTCTTACTCCCATTCATTCATATGTCACATCCTTCTGCACTGTACTTCTCTTTGCATGAGACATGTCATCATATCTTTTCAGATATCAGTATTTATGGTTATTTCACATCAGGTATGCAATCATTTATTCTCTCACATATTCTTTACTTATTTAAACATTATTATCTCTTAAGATTCATTTAATTTATCAATTCTTTCCAAGAAATGTTATACTTTCAAACCAAGCATGTGAGGACACCTGCATACTTTTCATAGGGGGCAGTCAATTAATATGAGATGAAATAAATTTGCCTGATATTTTCATTAATTTTCCATTATTAGCACACAAGCTTAGATAGTTTGATCATTAATCCACTGGGCTTAGCTTACAGCCTTAAGCCTTTTTAAAAATCCTAAAACCCAAAGCTAGCTTCAATTTTCACAATTTCTTTGTTATTCTATCTTCCATATTTACCAGACAATTGCTAGAAAACCTCGATTTAGTGCAGAGTGGGAAGTTTAGAAATTAGGAGGAATTATGGAAAAGGTTGTTAAAGTCAAGAACTAAGGTTGCAAGGAATTTTGAGTAGACAAGTATGGGTGGGTAGCCTATTTGGTCAGAACCAGCTAATCACACGTCCTTGTTGCAAGATCAAGCTAGTGTTTGAGAATTCAATCATGTGGGTTGGCTCAGTTATTTCATTAGGTTAAATGGACATGATGAAGCTATTGTAGTAGAAGTTTTACACACATTCATTAATGGAGTAGCGTATGTGAAAGGGTTATGAGTTGAAGCTTTAGAAGTACAAATTATAGAAGTCTCTGGACTTCCTTCTATAGGAAAACCTTTTCCACATGGTCATGATGCCTACATAGCCAGAGCAGAATTCTCCTTAACAACAAATGCTACAATGGAAAGCAGCAAGCAAGGTACTAAAATACTCTCTCTTTTAGGTGATTACCCTTAGTTGTTCATATTGTAAGATGCATTGCTTGCGAAGGAAGATTTTGTTTCCTACATGTACATTTTAAACTTCTGAGCCATTTGTGACATGGACACTTGATTAATGTTCCAAATATCCTATACTCCCTATTGAATTTAAGCTCTGAAGAAGTGAGAAAGGGTAGACAAAATTTTGTTACCCATCATGGGTTAACAAAATTACTAGTAGAAAAAGCCCTGCATGATAATTTTCCCATGACCTAGGATGAATTTCTTGCTGCCCCTCATGTTCAATTAAATAGGGATAGACCAGTGCTTGTAGGACCACACCTTGAGCATCATGAAGCACAGGAAAATCCTTGTGCTAAAGCCATTCTTGAAAATGTAGAACCTATCATTTCATAAAGAACTCAGGAGAACCTGCCTCTTCATCAAGAAAATATAGCAACAGAAGTTCCAAACCCTAATTTGGAGGGTGAAGAAATTAAGGTTCCTAAAGAAACTCATAGCCCCCAAGAAGCCATGACAAATGAGAAAGGGAAAGGAAAAAGTCTGGATATGAAGTTGGTGATGCCCATGTTCATCCTGTAGCCACGTCTTCCTCAACAAGAACCAATCCACAAAAATGCCCTGTAGCATCAGAAGAAACACTAGTATGACACAATGTTTGTTTGAAAACAAAGAAAAAGGAAAAGGACTCTCTTGTGATGACTACCTCAAGTCATGAAGTTCCTCTTAAGGAACCTATGGACATGGACCCACAAGAAGAGAACCTAATCATGGGAGGTGATGATGTGATGGAAGAGGAACCTATAGCCTCAAGACCAAAAGAAACAGAGAAAATGGATGTTTCTGATGTATCTTCTTCCCATCTAGGGAATGTGCAAGAAAATGATATTTTGGCAACATCTATGCTAGTTCAATAGGAAGGTCATGAGGCGAGACCAGAACACCCAGTTCCAATGAGAAATCAAGACAAGGTAACATTACATTCTTTGTCCATGGATTATTTTAAACAGATTCAGTATGAAAAAGAAATGTGGGAAATAGAAAGGGACATGTTAAAAAGGGAAACAAGACAACAAAAATAGGAAATCCAACTCTTACAGGGTAAGATGGATTCGGTTATCAAATTGGTTCCTAAGATTATAGAATGTTGACCACCACCTAGGGTTTATGCCCTATTCCTAAGGGAACAATTTTTACTATTTAAATTTATGATAATTCTCAAAGATTTAAGTGCTGACATAGATACCCATCAAGCCTTTGTGGCCACATATGAGATGTCACCTGACTTTATCAAGAATGTTCTTTGTGAACTTTATATGCACAATTATGTTTTCCCATCAAATACTAAATGGAATTCCCTATTATTTGTAAGAGATATCTATTTGTCCTCATTTCTTTCTTGGGTCAATAATGAAATCTATTACGGGGAACAATTAAGTAGGTATAGGGCATTTGAATGCAATATTTCACTTCCCTTGCATCCTGAGAGAAAAACACCTAGATGACTCTTCTGTGATTGGTTAGAAATTGTATATGGTTTTAATGATTCTACACACTGGCGAAGGATATTGGAAAATAAAGAGAAGGTACATGTAGAGTTTGAAATATTGTCCTTAGCTGATGGAAATAGAGCTGCAGATGGATTACAATAGAGATGGGCCAGACTGAACATGCCTCTAAAAAAGGTAGAACCACATAGTATCATCAACTTCTAAGCTTCCATGCAAAGGGTCCACTGGTATATAGAATTGGGATGATAGCCGAGGCTAGAAAGGTGGATGCCTCTCACTTTCTAGCCCCCTCTACTCCTATGGCCACTATACAGTTGTGTAGATGATGAGCTTGATGAAGATTTAGAGATAAGCTGACGTGTAATGGTTGAAAGAATGAATGGATTCTACTAGAGGGTGTGTATTTCAATGATTGGGGAAACACAAGAAGGATACCTTAGGGTGCTAGCAAGAATTAGGAATACTTCAGTGCCTGGGGACAAACACTAGTCTTCGTAGGGGGAAAATGATGAGGAATATTAATGCCATATTTTAAGATACCCTAGGATGATATATGCTAGATCTTTTTCCTTATTTTGATACATTTACTTTAAGACTTCTATATTTTTCTATTATTATATGGCATGCTGCCATCAGACTTATACCTTGGTTCAAACATACTTAAATATGCTATGCTTGGATGAATTACTATATTTCTTGTTTTGAAAGATATGGTTGCATTTTAAATGAGTAGAGTAGTTGTTTGAATATGAATGATCATGTGTGTTCTAATAATTATTATCATAAATGTCTTATCCTAACCCTTGAAGGTGTAGCGCATCAAAATAACAAATGTTGTTTTGACCAGGTATAGTGCATTCATTCATGGAGTGCTCAACCCGGTCTTCTTGCAACTTCCAGCGAAGAAGCATTCAATGTAGCACCAGTTGAACATTTCCAAAGAACAAGGTGGCACTTCTATGGAAGAGCAAGGCAACGTGATAAATTCCCTAAGAAGATCTAGGTGCAAGTGGGAAGTTAGATTTGTTGTCATGGTAACTCTTTCCTTCGATCTGGATTTAATCTGTTTTAGCCTTAAAAATTTCCTTCTTTTTAGTCAGTAGTGTTGTAATAAAGATCCACTTATTTCTATGGTGTGGTTAGGAAAGTAGTTAGAAGTTTTCCTTTAAATAAAGCCTTGCTTCTGCGTGAGAAAGAAGGGCAATTATCAAGTTTATTATCAATACAATTTTTAGTTACTTTTCCTATTTTATGAAATCCTTGTACTCCATCATTCAATCAATAAATATATGAAGTGTTGAGATTTAAATGAGCATACTTGTGATTTAGGATACTCATCCAAGGGGGCCCACTTGGTGATAAATCCACAGCTAGATAGATTCATACTAGTTAGAATCATTTCATGTATTTTTGTTATTTCAGTGCCAAGTGTAGAATTGTTCCTGCAGCTAAAGCCACAGATCAGATGACGCCTCCTATAGCTAAAGCACTGGAACAAAAGAAGTACTATGGCATAGTTTGTAAGAGTCTTCATGTTTTTTTAGCAATTATATTTCTATAATTTCCATTCCAGCACTTACTTTTCTGCAACTTTAGCTTAGGCATTATTCTAGCATTCATTCCATACAATCATAGAATAGTTTCTCTTTAGCATTTCTTTCCTACAACAATGATAAAATGTATGGATGAGTGATACCTGGTGCATATACTTTTCTAGCCCATTTTAAGTAATATGTCCCTGGTTTGACATACTAAATAAGTTTTTATGAAGAGGATAAACTTCTTAGTCGAATGTCCAATCCTTGAGTCCAGAATTACACCTAGTTTTTGAGCCTTTATAAGAAGTGATCATTGATGTTCCTCTTCTTGATGCTCTTCCTTATGATGTTCCTCCTCATGTTACTCTTGATGGGGATTTTATCAGCCATTTTTTTATTAGCAAGCATCCTCTAAAGAAAAATAACATATGCATTAAATTAAACATAAACACATATAAAATCCATGATAATGAAATGAGGGAATAAAGATATATATTAGAAGGTATAACAACCACACATCATTCACACTAATCAAAATGGGTACATATGCACTAGAGCTCCCACTGTATGAACATGGGCTTTGATACTAGATGTAATGCCTCACTAAGGAGCCCTCAAAATATGGGGTATTAAAATAACTAATTAAAAATTACATAAGCATCCATAATATAAGTGCATATACATAGCATACATTGCATAAGAAAAGATAATAAGGATAATTATCATGCACAAACAAAAGTCTTCAAACACTTCCAAGGGTCCCACGAACAACCCCCAAATACTCTATGAAATGTATGCTATGTCTAATCTTGCAGTAAGAGTCAACACAATGAAAAACAAAAGGAAAATAACAAGATGTGACCAAACAACAACAAATTTATTATCACAAAACATCTAATTACATCAAACATGTTGTGTTGTTAGGCCTTCCCAGTTAAAGCCATATACAATGAAAAAAGACTCAGATCATCATCTTAATCTTTCAAACTCAGATCTAACCTCACTCTCAACCCCTTATTTTCCACTGGCTAAACAAGAACTACTACCTAGCTTAAATATAAGATCACTAGCCACAAGTCAACCTATTTGATCGCAATCTCCAAGATAAAGAGAATATTTTAAAAACATATAGGTTAGGCCCCAAATCCATAAGAACACCCAAAAATTAGTATAACATGATTCACAATCAAACAAGGAAGTCATTCACCAAACCAAACCAAGAACATCAAACAATGTACCAATATCAACTACAACCCATGAATCTTCACTACAATCTAGATCTCACCATATGACCATTAGAACAGGAAGCCATTATAGGAATAGCCCCAAATGGAAACACTGATCACCACAATAAGAACTTAAGGATGTGCAATCCAATATATAGGTCCACATAAGTTCTAAAAATCATGATCGATGACCACACAACCTAAAACCCAATGATCACCAACCACATTGTAAATATCCTCAATTGGTGCAGGTAGGAAATGAACACATTACCCACTACCACTAGATGAATCCAAACTCAAACCTCCACAAGCCAAAAGATATGAAAACTTAGGAGACTATTACTAGATAGGTCCTTAAAAAAACAACATGATCGCACACACCAACTCCAACATAGGCTCGAAAACCAACTCAATCATTCAACCAAAAATAAGAGCAAAATAAAAAACATTTTTTTGGTTGATGCAAGATTTCTAACTACCCTAGGATGCTCTTGCATCAGAAACCCTAGGTGAGAAGAAGATGTTCCATGAGAGTAAATCATGAACATATGATAGGATTCAAAACATATATCCCATACTTATTCTTGATCCACATATCCTCTTGTCCTGCAACCAACACTTTCTCTCCTCTGTCCACTTTCAAATTCTACAAATTAACCTATCCTACACTTTGACTTCTACTATAATCCCTCATCTACTTATTCTTACCATTAGCACTCCTCTAAACCACATCATCATCAAACCTTTCAATGAGATTCCTTTTAAATCTATTACTATTTGTACCTTGTTGTCTTATACTCACAAATTTCATCATCTGTTGCGCTACCATGGCCAAGGATGTCATCTGTGCCTTAATATCTACCAGCTCGTCTAAGATGTTCTTAACCTTAACCTCCTCTTTCAAATTTTCATTTTCCTTAATTCCACTTATAGGAATAGGTTCATCAATTCTCAACTTCTCATGTCTTCCATTGTCAATCGGATAACATCTGACAACTCCACATCTCCCATTTCCTTTTTCTTGCAAAGGTATGAATTTATACCCAGATCTTCCTTTCCTTACCACATAGGTATTAGCATGACCATCAAACATAACATGTCTATCAAACTTCCAAGGTCTTCCAAGAAATAAATGGAAAGCATCCATAGGTAATACATCACATAATGTCTCATCATGATAAGTCCCAATCTTGAAACTAACCAGGCATTGTTCATCAATCCTAACCTTAGATTCATCTTACAACCAAATAATCTAATAAGAAGTTGGATGTTTTATCCTTTCCAACTGAAATTTACTAACCATTTCTTTTGAATTTTTTTATTAGAACTTCCACCATCAATGATAACATTACATACCTTATCCTTACATTTACATATGTTTCTGAACAAATTCCTTCTTTGCACTGGTTCATCAATACATACAACAATCCTTCTACTGACAAGGGCTTCACCTTCTTCAATAGAATTTGATGTATTCTCCTTGGAATTAAATGTAATCTCTCTATCCAAATTTTCAACCCTTCTTTTAGGACACTGAAAAGCCCTATGACCTATTTCACCACACTAAAAATGAGTACCTATAAATTCAACTCTTCCTTTTTGTCCACCATTGTAACCCTTAGTGGTATGATTACTAATAGATCCTTCATTATGCTTCCTAGGATTCTCTACCACATTACTCCCAATAGTTGAAACATCAGCCTTACCAACCTAGTTCCTGTTATTATGTCTTCCTTCAAACCTCTTGTTCAACTTATCTTCAATTCTTAATTCCATATGATAACCATCTCCATTTTTTTTCATTCGAACTATAAGTAACTCCTCTTGAATACTAGGTTTCAAACCATAGATATACCTAGAAACCTTATCTTTATTAGCTTTAGAATGACCTATATCCTAATCATGATCTAGTAGAGCTCTTCAATATATTCTTGTACTGATTTATTAGCCTTCTTCAATGCTTGCATATTCTTGAACATTTCCAATTCATAATCCACTGGAATAAATTGTCTCTTCAACTTTTCAACCATCTAATCCCATTTAGTAATCTTTTATTTCCATTTCTTATTTCTTTCTAATTGAACTTCTCTCCACCATATACTTGTATGTCCCTTTAGCTTTTTCTTTTCAAATCAAACCCGATCGGGATCTTCTACCTCTTCATAATAAAAGTATTCTTCCATCTCATTGATCCAATCAAACAATTCCTCTAGTCTAAGGCTGCCAATAAATGTAGAAATTTCAATTTTAGCTCTTTTTCCAATCTTAGACATAGATTTCAAAAATTTGGCCTCTTCTGGATCTCTAGCATCTTCTACAGACTCTAATTCAAAGTGTTCTTCTTCCTCAGATTCTTCATCACTATCTTGACCAACTTTTGGTGTAGTTCTCATTCGTAATTCATGTTGTAAAGCTTGCACTTGTCTCTGCAAAGCCCTAAAACCTTCATCGGTGACTCCACGAACTCTTCTCAAAGGCATCTTGAATTTATAAAATTTTGAGAAAAGGGTAAAAGCACAATAAGTTGTTACCCTTTTACAAAGGAAAAGGCTAACAAAATCAAAGTTTTTCTACTTCAATAGTATAAAAATGACATTTATGTTTGGAATTTGAAGATGATGTAAACTAATTAAATATGATAAAATGGATGAAGTTTATGATTAATATTTTTAATAATTTTTTTGAATAATAATTGATATGTTTTTTTAATTTTTAAAGATGATTTTTCAGTTGCTGAAAATTAGGGGTCTAATTCCCACCAAAAAATTATATGTAAATAAACATTTTTTCCCCTAGTTTCACAATATTTAATAGAGGACATATATATCTAGTGCATGAAGAAATAAAATTGGTTTGTGACCTATATTTTCTCTTTTATAACAATTCAAATTCCAGCTCACTGAAATTGACAGTTTTCATCTTGTGACATAATTTTCATAACAAATCTATCCCAATCAAAAAAATAAATATATATTCTTGAAGAGGACTCTCTCCTCTAGTGCACCATATGTTTTTCAAATTTATTTAATATGATTTACTATTTTTTTCTTTCTTTGAATCAACATCTCCTTGACTGTTAAAATACCTACTTGCAATATTTTATAATTACAATAAACTGTCTAATTAAAACACTATAAAATCTATATGATAATATTCTTGACTTTGATCTCTACAAAAGTGTATTTTTTAATTTTTAAAAAAATATCATTAAAAATATTAGGAGTTATTGAAACGCCACTTTTCTGAAATAATTTTATTTTTATGGTAATTGGACCCAAAGTGGAATAAAACATGCATTTAATAGATATTTCCAATTGAAAAAGTGAAAGCACTTACTAACTTACCTAGAATGAATCTAGCTAGACCATATGTTTGACCAAAATTAATTTTTAGTTAGAAATACTAAAATTCAGCTGTGCTGATAAGTTAGCCTAAAAGGTGACACCTGATTGTGCTTTTACCCAAAAATCCTCTGCAATTGCAGGTCATATCCACACTCTGTCATCCCACAACAAACTAAATTAGGATGTTGCTACCACATAATTTGATTTGTACTCCAACGATTGAAAACCTTGATCTGATACTACTTAATGTAGTCAAGACTGGAGAAGTCTCCAAAGGAGATGTCCAATCTTGCAGAAAGAGTCAACATTGGTGGAAAACACAAGGAACACAACAAGATGTGACCAAACAACATATTTTGTTAGAAAGTAAAGTCCACCAAGATAATTGAGGGGGGGGGGGGGGGGGGGGTGAATCAGTTATCAGATAATTATAACTTTTAACATCTTCAACATCATTTAACCATGTAAGAAATGCAATTACTAACCATACAAAGATATTCATACACAATGACACAATAACACAAGATATGTTGACTAGGGAACCTCTTGATCAAAGAGTAAACCCCGGTGGGAATGATGCCCACAAAAGATGCACTAATATGAATATTCCTTATGAGAGGATGGACTCTATTAGGAGTCTTATGAAATACATTCAGTACATATAAATCCCTATTAGGAGATTTTGAATCCCTGTTAAAAGATTCTAACCCTGTTAAGAGTTATGGAAGACAGAAGGACCCACTGCCCAAACAGCTTCAAGGTAAGATCATTGAACACACTGCCCAAATAACCTTAATATTATTCAATAGAATAATATGAAATATGTTACCTCCTTACTATGCCAAACCGCACTCACTGCTACACCAGATCTCAATTCCAGATCTCTGTACTTCGCATGTCTTCCTTCACAATTTCGCTTTCACAATCTCTTAGGCTCTTTTCTTGACTTCATGCTTACATTTGCATGCAACCAAACCATGCTCACACTTCTTTCACATTTTAACTACTTACAATAAGGAAAAACATTCCTTCCTTTATACCACACTCAAATAATTACAAATGAGTCGACACACAATTACAAAATAAAAGTTTCCATACGCTACATCAAAATTACACAAAACTGTCAGCTTCCAAATGCAATATCTCTTCACTTGTGCGACCTCAAAGTTTTCACTATGAACCATGTCACCATCAATGTGTCTCAAAATTCCCTTTAACTGCACAAAACTAGATTCCATCCCCATTAGGAGATATCATTTGATTTCCACAAACCGCTACTCAAGAACACTGCCTGAATACTACTTTTACCAAAATGCTCATAACTTTCATGAATCAATGAATTACTATCTGCACTCTTAACCATAGATATATAACATATCAAAGAGTATAACCTCAACATCACATAGCTCCAACTGCAATATCCTACATGCGCTAATCAAAACACTGTCTGCTTCTTTGCTAGTCTCCAAAAGATCAATGTGTTGACATCAATGACAATCATAGTCATGAATGCAACAACAACTACTACAGAATGACTGCCAACATCTAGCATTCATTCCTAACAATCTCCCCCATTGGCATTGATGGCAACATAGATGAAAAACATCCAATGTTCCAAAAATCCAATACTGCAACACTGCTGCACTAATGCTCTGAAAATTCTTCAAATCCTCTTCATCAATCAAATCTTTCTTCATTTTCCTATACAGTTCTCTCCAACAAATGGTACATAGGGTTTTTCATGTACACTTCTCCCCCATTGACATCAATGATAGAAATTTCATCACTATGTCAACAACAACTCAATGTCAAAAGACACTATTTCAAAAAATACATTCACAAGAGTCCTCATGACTTAGCTCAAATACACATACTCCCCCATAAAGGAAGTACCAACATCCAATCCAAAAAAGATAGAGCTCACATACCACTAGATGGATGCAATCAACTGCATCATTACTCAAAATAAGGTTGGGGCATAATCCCAAGCATACCTCTTAGATACTCAAATGTATCCTTAGGAAAAGGCTTTGTAAATATGTTTTCTATCTATTCCTTTGTGCTTATGTACTCCAATCTGACTTCTTTCTTAGCAACTTTCTCTCTTACAACATGATACTTGATCTCTATATGCTTAGTTTTAGAATGCAATACAGGATTCTTAGATATACTGACTGTGCTGGTGTTGTCACAATGTATGACAATAGGCTCAACAAACTTAATTCTAATATCCTTCAGCATCTACTTCATCCAAATTATCTGGTTACAATTGTTTGCTGCTACTACATATTCTGCTTCTGCTATACTCTGTGAAATACAATTTTGCTTCTTGCTCAACCAGGAAACCAATCTTCCTCCAAGAAAAAAGGCTCCACCACTGGTGCTTTTCTTATGATCAACACTACCTCCCCAATCAGCATCTGTATATGCACATAGGGTAAAATCATTAGATTTTTCATACCACAATCCATAGTCCATTGTGCCTCTTAAATATCTCAATATCCTCTTTACTGCTGCATAATGTGACTCTCTAGGTTCAGCTTGAAATCTTGCTACCATTCCAACTGAATGTTGTATATCCGATCTATTGTGTGTTAAGTACTACAATCCTCCAATCATGGATCTATATTTCTTCTGCTCAACTGCTGGTGTTTCATCTTTGCTCGATAGTTTGTGTCCTATAACCATAGGTGTTCCAACTAGTTTACAGTTCTCCATTCCAAATCTTTTCAGCAAATCATTCAAGTACTTTTTCTGGCTAACAAAGATACCATCATTGTTCTATGTTATCTGTAATCCCAAAAAGTATTTCATCTCACCAATCATGCTCATTTCAAATTTAGTCTTCATTTCATCAACAAATTTGTCACTAGCTTCATCTTCTCCTCCAAAGATAATGTCATCAACAAAAATAACTATAACTAACAATCCATTTTCAATTTCTTTTGTGTACAGATTACTATTTTATATTCCTTTAGTAAATCCCAATTTCAACAAATACTTATCCAATCTAGCATACCAAGTTCTAGGTGCTTGCTTTAGTCCATATAATGCTTTCTTTAGTTTATATACCATATCTCCTTCTTGAGTCAAAGGAAAACCTTTAGGCTACTCAATGTAGACTTCTTCTTCCAATTCACCATTCAGAAATGTGAACTTCACATCCATCTGATACACTTTGAATTTCTTAAAAGCTGCATAAGCCAAAAACATTCTCACTGCTTCAAGTCTTTCTACTGGTGCAAAGTTTTCTTCATAGTCAATTCCTTCTTGTTGTGAGTATCCCTTACATACTAATCTTGCTTTGTTTCTTACTACTTCTCCTTATTCATTCATCTTGTTTTTTAATACCCATTTAGTTCCAATCACATTCTTGTCTTTAGGTCTAGGAACCAATTCCCATGTCTTGTTCTTTTCAATTTGATCTAGTTCTTCTTTCATAGCATTAATCCAATGATCATCTTCACAAGCTTCATTAGTAGATTTAGGTTCAATTTGAGAAATCAAACATAAATGTACCTTATTTCTAGTCATAACTCCTCTGTCCAAACTTCCAATAACTTGTTCAATAGGATGATGTCTAGATAGATACCTGTTCAGTGTCATAGTCACAGATCTTGCTTCAACTGTAGATTCTTCTCTAGTTTCTTCTGCAGTATGATTCTCATTCAACAATTCACTATCAGTCTCATAGAATAATTTAGTAGTTTCAATGTTAGGCTAAGGATTAGCTTCTTCATCAGATTCATAATTAAGCATTCTTTCCTGAATTTTAAACTTCTCATCAACTTTAACATTTGTGCTCTCAACAATAGTTTTAGTTCTCTTATTGTAACATCTATATGCTTTGCTCTTCAAAGAATATCCAAGAAAAATACCTTCATCACTTTTAGGATCAAACTTTCCAATATCATCATCTCTCTTTATATAACATTTTCTTCCAAAAATTCTAAAATACTTAACTGAGGGTACATGTCCAAACCATAATCCATAAGGTGTCTTATCTGTGTCTGCTCTAATTTGTACTTTGTTTATTGTATATACTGTTGTATTCACTGCTTCTCTCCAAAATGTCTTCGCCAATTCATTCTCAAATAACATAGCTCTTGTTGCTTCAGTTACTGACATGTTTCTTCTTTCTGCAATACCATTTTGTTCAGGTGTTCTAGGGGCTGAAAATTGTCTCTTAATACCATTCACTTCAAAAAAAGTGTTAAACTCTCTAGAAGTAAATTCTCCACCTCTATCAGATCTCAAACATTTAATCTTCATTCCAGATTCATTCTCAACTTTATTCTTAATGATCTTAAACTTATCAAATGCTTCATATTTTTCTTTCAGAAATGCAATCCACATCATTCTTGTAAAATCATCAACAAGAATCATAAAATACCTTTCTCCATAGAATCCTCTAGTCCTAGTAGGACCGCTCAAGTCTATATGAACAATCTCCAACTTCTTTTCCAATGTGAACTTCTTAGTAGGAAATGAACTTCTCTTCTACGTAGCCATCACACATTCTTTGCAAATCATGTTAGTAGGCTTCATAATTTTAGGCAAATCCTTTACTACAAGTTTAGTACTCACTTTCACAATGTTATCAAAGTTTATATGACAAAACCTTCTATGCCATAACCAATTGTCATCAATTTTAGTAATCAAACATGTCATCTTAGTAGGATTCAATTGAAATATATTACCTCTGGTTCTAGATCCAGTTCCAATTAGATTTCCATCTTTATCCTTTATCACACAAGTTTTCTTAGTAAACCAAACTTGATATCCCTTATCCACTAACTGTCCAACACTCAAAAGATTATGTTTCAATCTATCAACAAAGTAAACATCATCAGTATTAGTCTTTCCATCAAGAGTAATAGATCATATACCTTTAATCAAACAAGGTGCATTGTTACCAACTCTAACAACTCCTCCATCATAATTGTTAAACTTCATGAACTTCTTCATATCTCTAGTCATATGATGTGAACAGCCACTATCTATAATCCAATCAGATTTCTTTTCAACTTGGGAAACTAATGCTTTTCTTCTTTAACATCAGATTCAGAATTTTCTTCTTTAATTGCTACAAATCCTATTTCATCATTATTCTCATTATCACTTTCACTCAAATTTCTTTCTATACTAGCTTCAAGATCTTCATCATTAGCATAATAACATTCCTTAGATCTTCTAGGCTTGAAATTATTTCTGTACTTCTTAACTCTCTTAGGACATTTAGATGCAAAATGACCATATTCTTGACAAGTCCAACATTTAAAAAATTTCTTACCATCTGGTTCTCTTTTCACAAGCAAGGCAATACCTTCTTCAATCTTCTTATCTTCTTCATTTCTAGATCTACTGCTACTGGCATAATCTCCACTCACACTGGTACTTCTTGACAAAGTAGGATGAATACTAAGAGCACTGAATGTTGTCTCCATTCTAGGTAAGTCTCCTGATAACCTCAGGTTCATCTTTGCTACTTCCAATCTTCCAAGAAGAGTCTCTCTTGTAAAGTTTGTAGTACAAGGTATAACTTGTTCAATCATCTATGTTGTCTGCTTAAATAAAGGAGTCAATGTCCTCAGAATTTTCCATATCACTTCATTCTCTATCTTTGATCCTCCACAAGATTTTATCCCTACAACAATTTCTGACATTCTACCAATATAGCTTCTAACATATTCATCTTCCATCATTCTAATATCTTCAAATGCACATATCTAATTATGTAATCTAGCTCTTTTTTCATGTTCATCACCTTCAAAAGTAGAGTGTAAATCTTTTGAAATTTCATTAGATTTCTTAAAACATTTTACCTGACTGTATTCATTCTTTGGAAGTGCTATCAAGAGTGCTTCTCTTGCAAGTATGTTACACATGAATAGATCTACCTCATCTTTAGAACTTGTTTCAAGACTGTCTTCTTCAATTATAGTCCTATCATTCTTTGTAATCAACCAATAGCCTGGTCCTAAACACAATAGATGTGTCTTCATCTTTTCCTTCCAGCTATCAAAATTTACTCCATCAAACTTAGGACTTTCTTTCCTGAAATTCACCATGGATCTCCTTAAGCTGTTTAACTTTCCTTTCAAGGACTTGCCGCTCTAATACCAATTGTTAGAAAGTAAAGTCCACCAAGATAACTGAGAGGGGGGGGGGGTGAATCAGTTATTAGATAATTATAACTTTTAACATCTTCAACAACATTTAACCATGTAAGCAATGCAATTACTAACCATACAAAGATATTCATACACAATGACACAATAACACAAGATATGTTGACTAGGGAACCTCTTGATCAAAGAGTAAACCTCGATGGGAATGATGCCCACAAAAGATACACTGATATGAATATTCCTTGTGAGAGGATGGACTTTACTAGGAGTCTTATGAAATACATTCAGTACATATAAATCCCTGTTAGGAGATTTTGAATCCCTGTTAAAAGATTCTAACCTTGTTAAGAGTTATGGAAGATAGAAGGACCCGCTGCCCAAATAGCTTCAAGGTAAGATCACTAAACACACTGTCCAAATAACCTTAATATTATTCAACAAATAATATGAAATATGTTACCTCCTTACTGTGCCAAATCACACTCACTACTACACTAGATCTCAATTCCAGATCTCTGTACTTCGCATGTCTTCCTTCACAATTTTGCTTTCACAATCTCTTAGGCTCTTTTCTTCACTTCATGCTTACATTTGCATGCAACCAAACTATGCTCACACTTATTTCACATTTTAAATACATACAATAAGGAAAAACATTCCTTCCTTTATACCACACTCAAATAATTACAAATGAGTCAGCACACAATTACAAAATAAAAGTTTCCATACGCTACATCAAAATTACACAAAACTATCAGCTTCCAAATGCAATATCTCTTCACTCATGCAACCTCAAAGTTTGTGCTATGAACCACATCACCATCAATGTGTCTCAAACTTCCTTTTAACTGCACAAAACTAGATTCCTTCCCGATTAGGAGATATCATCCGATTTCCACAAACCGCTACTCAAGAATGCTGCCTGAATATTGCTTTTACAAAAATGCTCATAACTTTCATAAATAAATGAATTACTATATGTGCTCTTAACCATAGATATATAGCATATCAAAGAGTATAACTTCAACATCACATAGCTCCAACTACAATATCCCATGTGCGCTAATCAAAACACTGTTTGCTTCTCTGCTAGTCTCCAGAAGATCACTGTGTTGACATCAATGACAATCATAGTCATGAATGCAACAACAACTACTACAGAATGACTACCAACATCCAGCATTCATTCCTAACATATTTATTATAAGAAAATATCCAATTACATCAAACATGCCAGGTTGTCAGGCCTTACTAGTTACAACCATTTGAGAACAAGACTCAAATCATCATCTCGATCTATCAAACTCAAAGCTAACCTCTCTCTCAAGCCCTTACTATCCACTACCTAAACATGAACTACTACCTAGCTTAAATACAAGATCACCAACCACAAGTCGGCCTATTTGATCACAATCTCCAAGATAAAGAATTTTTTTTACAAACATATAGGGCAAGACCTAAATCTATAAGAAAACCCACAAATGAGTATAACATGATGCGTGATCAAACAAGGAAGTCAACCACAAACCCAAGAACATAAAACAATGTACCAAGATCAACCGCAACCCATGAATCTTCACCGCAAGATGGATCTCACCACCTAACCATTAGAACAAGAATCTATTATAGGGCCGGGCCCAAATAGAAACATCGATCACCACAATGAGAACATAAGGATGCATGATCCAAGATATAGGTCCAAACAAGTTCCAACAATCATGATCCACAACCGCACACGCTAAAACCCAATGATCACCAACTGCATAGTAAATCTCATCAACCAATCTAGGAAGGAAATTAACATGTTACCCACTACCACTAGATGAATCCAAACTCAAACCTCCATGAGCCAAAATAGATGTGAACTTAGGAGACTGTTCCTAGATAGGTTGAACATAGGAGACTTTTTCTAGATATGTCCTAAACAACATAGTATGATCACACACACCAACTCCAACACAGGATCAAAAACCAACTCAATCATTCAACCAAAAATAAGAGAAAAATACAAACCATCTTTTTGGTTGATGCAATATTTCCAACTACCCTAGGATGCTCCCCCATCAAAGACCATACCATAAAATATCTTAAGGTTCGCACTTGAGGAGACTAAGCCCATCCTTAAAATTAACTATACAAGGTTCAATTTAAAGCACAAAACTAAATGTGAACCTAACATAATCAAATATGGTCTATGAATACATCAAAAGCATAAAAATAATAAAGGGTATCCAAAACTCAAACTATTTTTTATCCATACACATGGAAACAATAATTTCATGAATGTACAAGAACAAATGAATGGTAACAAGAGATAATTGTGTAGAAACAAACCATGAATATACAAAAGGACAAAAATTTGCATAGAAACACAAAAGGCTAGGAAAATTAATAAAAACTTAATAGTGACACCAATTTACGGCCAAATAAAGATAACCTCCACACCAAGGAGTAGAGAATACCTAAAATCAAGGCCAAATTCACTCTATTTGACCAATAAATAACAATACACTAAGCTATTGAAGATGATAATATAAGAGTACTAGTACCAAATGTAAATGCATAAGGATATAAATGAACACATCATGCTTGATACTATGCCACTAACTAGTCCACCACCTATACATCAATCCCCAATAGTGATGTCTCATGCCACCCAGCTATTTGGTAGCCTTAGGCCCACCCCACCATGCTCACGGAGATAGTCACATGACCCAAGAAAGAAAAATGCATACAATTGAAGGAGGCCTTACACACACACACACACCATATAAGTGCATACAAGCAGGAAGGCATGACATAATCCAATGCAACTCTTAGACTGAAAGATACCAAGTCAAAAGATCATCAAGGTCACTACTCAGACCTAAACAATTGTTTGGTGCAAAGACTCAAGAGTGGGAGTGTCATCATAAGGCATGAGGTTACCCATATGGATTTTAGCAATCCTTCCCATCAAGGAGGCTCTACGTAATATTTTTATCAAATTCCAAAGACAACTAAGCTAATTTATGTATTTGATAAACATTCGTAGATGACCGGATATTATGTCCATAATCAATGTCCTCAGATGGCTAGGAAAATACATACCTTCAAATCAACATCCTTATATGGCTAGTTATCCTTATTGACTCTTATTGTTAACTCTTGTAATTATTCTTAATATCTATTCATTGATTAATTTTATCATTTCTTATTAAGAACTCTCCAAGGGTTACCCTGGTGACCCTTTTATGTCTTAGCCTGCCTTAGAGAGTCACTTCATTCCACTACTCAAACACCATACAATATCATCATGTTACACAATGAGGTATAATTAAATTCAAATGCCAAAAAGTATGAATTAATAAAAAACTCCAACTAATAATCCATAGATAGGCAAGGTGAGCTTGATTGGTCTCAAACCAAGAGCATCGGTTTCTCAAGCTATTGTTGAATAGGCATAGCTCAATTATTCTTAAGAATGCAATCTCAACACCATACAACCACATACCAAAAGTGATCTCAACACAATCATAAGGTGAAGTAATTAACAAGGAAAATGTAAAGGCAATAAGCACAACACCATAAAAGACTCCAAGATCAAGCTCCCATCATGATACGAAGAGAGCTTAATTAGTCTAGGACCAAGAGTATGGGTCTCTCAAGATCCTATCAAACAGGCATAACTCTATATGTTAGAGATGCATTCTCAACACCAACATCCATAAAATCATGATTACAAATTCAACAATGTAAAGACAGGCCATAAAATAAAGGTAAAAGCTTACGCATGGAAGCATACTCACATGGCTCAAACTACAAGGAGACGAACTCAAATCCTCTCATAAATAAAATTTCATATAATAAGTTCATTACTCCACATAATAAAATCACATAAAAAGCATTAAAATATAACTTTTTACAAAGTACAAATTGGACCAAAAACCAGTCCCAAGTCATTTTCAACATTGATGGCCATGGAAAAAGCTTCAAAATTCAATTTGAAATTTTTGAAAAAGTAAAAATACCCTTTGGTTGGACCCTATATGCTCAACACCACAAAAACACACTAAACCAAAATTCATTCATTTTCTAAAAAATTGGACAATATAACATTATTTTAACATTCATTTCAAATTTCTCAAACACATAAACCCAAATAGGCCCATTGAAATGAGTTAAAGAAATGAGGGATAACTAACATCTCATCCCATGAACTAAATACAACAAGAAAGAGCTTAAAAATCAAAGAAAAATGAATGATATGAGTTTTTCCTACCTCAAATGGAGAAAGCACTCAAAATGAAGAAATGTGGACACTCCATGAAATCCAACAAGACATTCAACAAAGTAAAGCAATCTCAGTGTGAATCTAATATTGAGCCGATATGCACAAAAATCTAATAGAGCAGTCATTCCCAACAAGCAAAAGATCAAATTCTCTCAAAGAGGGTTATTCAAATTTTGGAGTTCAAATTTCATAAGTGTGGAAATGAACTATATTTCCATATGTTCATAAAGCCACTTTTTTCACTCAAAAGTAAAAAGGCTAAAATAAAATCCACTTAAGAAACAAATTGAAACCCAATTAAATAACCCAAACTTGACATGGATCAAATTAGATAATTATAATTAAGTGGAAATAACAAGTTACAAAAAAATTGTTAATAAATGTAAATTAACCAAATAATACTCAAAATCAACATACTAATATGGGTAGGTGCACCAAGATGGTTTGCAAAAAAGTGGCCACCCACCCAAAAACTAGAAAAATACCCCTAACATGACCGACGTACTTTAAATTCAAATAACATGATCAGGCTCAAGTTTGGTCAATTACAAGGCCACAGAAAAGGCTGGTTAGTAGGCTTGTATAACAAGGTTGAGGCTTGGGAGTTTCATTTCCCTCCATTTCCCTCCTTTCCCACATGTTTTGTTCTTCAAAACAAGTTTCTCAATTTCATCATTGTCAGTTTACACATCATCAAGTGAGTATTTGTAAAATTACCACCATAATTTCACACATTTTTTGAGAATTCTCACCATATAAATTTTTCTATTTTTGAAAAATATTAGCATAGAAAATTTAATTTTCTTTACAAGTGCCTACATAGTTCTTAAAGACATATGTCTACCATTTTCTTAATAAATTTTGATCTACTTGGCCAAATTTTAAAAAAATTACATATTATTGTTCTATACTTTATTCTATACTCTTTAAAAAATAAAATTGCATTGTCGATTATTTTGATGCAAGTTATGTCCAGTGCATGAATACATACCTAATTTTCAGGATGCACCCACTTCAAAAAATCATTAAAATTAAGTACTCATCAGAAAATTACAAAAGAATACACAACTTATAGTTCTCACTCTTACCTATCATTCTAAAAAAGGGTTTTTCAAAATACTAAATCTAACTATATCTTTTTTTGAAGCGCACGACAAATACTGTGTTATATTTTTCTGAAAAAATTAGGAATAATTTTTTGTGCACAATAGATTTGACTCTCTTGATCTTAACCATTTTTTGAAAACTTTAGTAGTTTAGAAACTAGATTCAAATTACTACAATTCTTTTTCTTTGTACATCTTTTATTTTTGGGTGCATGAATCTCAAATTTCTCTTCGAATTTCAGGTTTACCTAATTTGTTTTTAAAAAAAGTGATCACTTATATCTCCCTTTTTGCACACCATCTTGGTGCACTTACCCATATCTAACTCAACTACGACAACTGTAGGTACTATATGGTGCACAAACATATACTGGTCTATCATATTTGTGCAAAGAGATTTTTACTTTACCCACACAACAAATGAAGGCTTAATATTGCAATATAGATACATCATCCATATAGTGATTATATTAGAAAAAATCATGAATGGCCAATGTAACTATCTCTTGTACCACTATTGGGGATAAGACATACTCAGACTAATGGAACCAGGTGGAGTCAATGTCTAGAATCTTTCATCACTTGAACACTCACACATCAAGTGTAGCTTCTCACAGTATAAATAGTCAAAGCACACACACACACACACACACACACACACAGATATATATATATATATATATATATATATATATATATATATATATATATATATATATATATATATATATATATATATATATATATATATATATATATATATATATATATATATATATATATAATCCAAAATGCAACTAATGAAAGGACATTTTAGTGGCGTAATAATTCTTATGTATTTGAATGTTATGAAACCATTTCTTTCATATTTAATCCTAAGTAACATCATAAATAATTATTTCATTTAAAAATAAATCATTAAATAGAAATTAAATAGTATTTTACGATATTTAGAGAATATATCAATTAAAACCCCGAATCAAATAGTAACTAAGCATAGTAAAGCACAATATCATAATGACCACTAGCACATGCATCAGTGGATCTCATGAAAGCACATCAAGATAAACATAATAAAAAATCCTCGGATACAAAATAAACCAAATAGCATCATGTCACATCATAGTAAGGTCATCATGCATATATGATCATCACTAAAAGCACATGTATAATCTATCATCTATGTCAACAGTGATATCAACAATATCAAAAGAATGTACTAAAACAAGGTGCATCTCACAATGCCAATACAAAGTTACAACATACAAAAAGTCATAGAAACACATAAAAGAGTCTAGCTTGGGTTAAAATAAGACAATACAGAATGCAACCATAGGAGGCACTACAACAAGGACTAGGCTACATGTTGCATTAGCTTTTTTTCTCTCAGGTTTATGTCATAGTGCATTAATCACTCTTTCAAATCCAAATTAAAATTTTGATTACTTATAATATTGTTACAACATGGTAACATTAAAAGTTAGTATTGCCACATTGTAAAAAAATATAAACAGTAGTTATCTATCCCCAACTACACAAATTTCAACTTTTTGATTTATATTTTATCTTTTACTTATACTTGTATATCATTTGCTGAGATAGATATCGTTATTTTAGTGAGAAATGATTTATTGTCTTGATATAAATTGGTGAACCTTAATATTTCTTACATTGTAGAAAACCTTATATGTAGGGCATTCTCCATTTATGTTCAATATCCAAATATTTGAAAGTATGTTTTCTATATTTATCATCATAGAGCATTTTATCATGGAAAAACATATGTTTTGTATTTGGTGTTTTGGTTGTTGTGTTTCAAATAAAAAAATGTTTCATTAGGTTTTGCCTTGTTCCTTCAAATGTGACATCACATGTAGTATTAAAGCTCATATTGCAGCACTAGCATTTTTGGTTTTGCCTCGTTGGTACCTCCTTGTTTTGACAATTTAAAAATAAAAAGGCATTTTTATGAAATCAAAATTTGAATCTTAAATTTTTAAGTTTTCATCAATGGTGGATTTGGGAATTTTATGGGTTTCATGTGAGAAAATGTTAGAAAAATTAAATTTTGAAAGTAAAATTGGATTAATAATTTAATGTGATGAAAGAGATATCATTAATTATTTTTGAATTAGAAGCAAATGGATTCTTGGAATTTTTGAATTTTGAATTTTCAAGCTATTTCAATGGAGTTTTTTAAAAAGTGTATGTTTTTATTGAAAATAATTTAGAAATTTAAAATTATGAGAGTTTTGTAATTAATTTAAATGCAAGATCAAAAGTTTTCTTTGTGAAATATTGAATCAAACAAAATGAAAAATGTATTAAAATTTTGATGCGAAAATTATTGTTGCATTGATTTTTGTGCCTTCTTTTAATTTAGATATGTGATGCATTCATGATTTGGTTTTCTTTACTTAAAATACTCATATATATGAAGTGGCGTCTCACCTCTTGAGGTCATTAAGTGACCTATCATTATGTAATGGTATATTACCTCATTTCTTGTGAGTGGTATAGGTATGGATATCAACATAAATTGGGCTAATATTTTTTCTCCATTAGAGTAAATATGGTTAGACTATTTTGTATAAGTCTATGATGGATGATTATAATCCAACTAATATTCATTTAGTTGTTGTTACTAATTTATCATGGGATTAGTTTCTTAAGTTAGATAATAATTTTAAAGATATGTTTAGTGGTTCCAAAGCTAGTGGTGTAGGAATCCTAATGTATGTTATGGATTATACAAGACTGAACATTACTTAATAAATATGAGTTCTTGTAAAATTTATGTCTAACATTTATATAGAACATTATAATTAAGTGAAAAAAAATTCAAACATTTATAGTAAGGGGATTTTGATTATTATATTTACTATTGTGGAATTTGATTATATGAACAATGAAAGAGGTTCATGAGTGATTATGTATTCACTTTGTTTGGAAGTGGTTCTAAATGGATGACCAAGAGAAATATTACATTTACTTATCCATATCATAAGTAGAGTACATGACTACTATATATACTTATAAGGATGTAGTTTGGTTGTAAATTTTATGTTTAGATATTAGATTTGAGTGCAAAATTATTGGGACTGGATGTGATAGTAATAATTTTATTTGTTTGGTGAAGAATCTTATGTACCATGTTCATAGAAATCATATTGATATTTAGTATCCATTTGTGTGAGAGATGGTTGAGGGTGTTGGAGTCATGATTTAGAAGGTTGATACTAATGCAAGGTAGGTAGGGATGATAGGCCAAAGGCACACCCTAATCCAAATCCACCTTGCAGAGATCACACACGAGACAAATAACACACAAAGTGAGAGAGAGAATGCAGATCAAATCCTTATATTTCATCAAATAGATTCATACAGGCCATGTTGTAAGGCCTTCCCAGTAAAGCCAAATATTACCATTCAATTACAACAATCCTCCAACATGTGAGGATTCAGAACTACCTTCAAACTTCTAATCTAATACCATTAATCTTCTATTTCTAAGATGATGTCCAAAAACTACAACCAACGACTACATTATATACAAGAGGCTACCGAAACAAGTTAGCCCTCAGATCCACCATTAATAGAAGGAACAACCAGATCTAGGTCCACATGCTTCCCAATGATCGATACCAACATTAAATTCGTGACCAAAATTAAGTGCACAAGTCATCCTCAACAAAAAGCCAAATGAAATAACTCGATAAGCAAGGATAACCGAGCACCATGAAAGGATAACTGAGTGCCAGGGAATTAACTGACCAACTCGGTTAAAGAAGGAACCCAGGAAACTACTAAGCCAACTCGGTTAAAGAAGGAACCGAGAAACACAAAAAATTCAAACTCTTTTTGGTGACACAGGATTGCCAAGGACCCAAGATGCTCCTGCATCAGACACCTGGGGTTATTTGAAATGATTCTTTGAATCATGCAAAAGGTACAACATGAGCTAAATCCAATTCATATTGTGAAATCCATGAACTGTCTTCAATCGGTATGTTCTTCCACTTTACCAGATATTCTATATATTGTTTTCCTCTAATGCTTCTACCAACTCTTTGTTCCAAAATCTACTCAACTTCTTATGTCTATCTCTTAGGATAATCATTCGGTATTATCATTTCTTCATCCAATTCATGATACTCATACAAATCTACAATGTTGAATATAGGTGATATATATATGACATTAGGTAATTCAATCTCATAAGCATTTCCACTGTCAAATCTCCTCAATATCTTGGAAGGACCAAACATCTTCATTTTCAACTTCCCATATGTTCCAACAGGAAATCTACCTTTCTTCAAGTGTACCATTACTTCATCTCCAATTGTAAAATTCTTATGTCTTCTTGATCTATCAACTCTATCTTTGTATTTCTGATTACTTTTCTCCAACTTTTGTTTCACTTCTTCATGCAATGTCTTCATGAACTCAACAAACTTTACTCCTTTAGCACTTCTCTTCTCTTCACCAGCAATATCCTTCAAATCTAATATACCTCTTGGTTGTATGCCATTTACAATCTCAAAAGGTATTTTCCTAGTACTCCTATTTACTAAATTATTATATGCAAACTCTGCTTGTGCCAACATAGAATCCCAATTACTTGGTGTATCTCCAACTAAAAATCTCAAAATATTACCCAATCTTTTATTCACAACCTCTATTTTTCCATCAGTCTGTGGGTGAAATGTAGAACTATACCTCAACTCGGTGCCCAACTTTCTCCAAAGAGTCTTCCAAAAGTATCCAACAAACTTATTGTCTCAGTCAGAGATGATACTCCTTGGTAATCCATGCAATCTGATAATTTCCTTAAAGAAAAGATCTGCTATATGCACTGCATCTGATGTCTTTCTATAGGGTATAAAATGTGTCATCTTAGAAAATCTATCCACAACAAAAAAATATAGAATCATTACCTCTTACTATCTTCGATAAGCCAAGAATAAAATCCATACTGATATCAATCCAAGGTTTCTCAGGAACATAAATCGGTATATAGAATCCCATATTTTGACTTACTCCCTTTGCAACTTGACAAATTCCACAACTTCTCACAAATTTATGAACATCCTTATACAACTACGGCCAAAAGTATTTCTCCTTAAGAAAATTCAATGTCTTGTCAATACCAAAATGTCCAGCCAAACCAATACTATGTTTCTCCTTTATCAAATTAGTTCTCATTGATCCTCTTGGTATACACAACTAAACTCCTTTAAACAACATACCTTCTTGAATGAAATAGTCTTCCCATTTAGTACTAGGTTGATCTTGAATAGGTGCTCTTCACTTTTTGCATGGCTCAGAAAAATCAGGATCAGTTTCATACAATATTTTCATATCATCAAAACCAAGAACTTCAATTCTCATCTTGGTCATCAAAGATCTTCTTCTAATCAATGCATTAACAACTCGGTTAGTGACTCCATGACACAAAGGAGGATGAGGAGGGGCCAATGCAATGGCACACCCTACCTGATCCACCTTGCTCAACAACACGTGGAAGAAATAATACAATGAGAGAGAGAGAAAGTAGGATCATTCATATATTATCTTCATTCAAATTGATTCATACATGTTGGGTTGTAAGGCCTTCCCAATTTCAGCCAGATATTACAATGAATTTTAGAAGTCCTCAAACATGTGAGGATCTGCCAACAATATTGATTCTACTATCTTCTATCTTCTACCAAAATTGACTCCCTAAAACTCTAACCAAACAACTATACTTATACAAGAGGCTACCAAAATAAGTTGGCCTTCAGATCCACAATCAACAGAAGGAATGGTTAGATCTAGGACCACATGCTTCCTAATGACGGATACCAACATTAAATCTGTGACCCATAATCAATGCATAATTTGGCCTTAATAGAAACTCAAAATAAACTACTCGGTAAGCAAGGATGACCAAGCAATAGACAAGCATCTTCAAGTGCCAGAGAAACAATCGACCACCCAAGAGATAACTGACCAAACTCGGCAACTAAAGGAAACTGACCAACTACTGAGCCAACTCAGTCAAAGCAGGAACCGAGAAACGCAGAAAAACTTCAAAATCTTTTTGGTGACACAGGATTGCCAAGGACCTGAGATGCTCCTGCATTAGACATTTGGGGTTATTTAGAAATGATTCTCTAAATCATTCAGTAGATATGATCTGAGCTGCATCCAACTCAGATTGTAAAATCCATGAACTGTCTTCAATCGGTCTATTCTTCCACTTTACCAAATATTCCATATATTGTTTACCTCTTGTTCTTTTGCTAACTCTTTGCTCCAAAATCTATTCAACTTCTTCAATATGTTTCTTAGGATATTCCATCGGTACTGTCATGTCTTCATCAGGTTCATGATACTCATACAAATCAACAATGTTGAAAATAGGTGATATGTCCATGTCATTAGGTAACTCAATCTCATATGCATTTCCACTGTCAAATTTCTTCAAAATCTTGTAAGGTCCAAACTTCTTCATCTTCAGCTTCCCATATGTTCCAAAAGGAAATCAACCTTTTTTCAAATGAACCATCACTTCATCACCAAAATCAAAATTATTATGTCTCCTTGATCTATCAACTCTGTCTTTGCATTTTTTATTACTCTCTTCCAAGTTGATTTTCACATCTTCATGCAATCTCTTCATGTACTCAGCAAACTTCACTCCTTCAGCACTTCTCTTACTTTCATCGGCAATGTCTCTCAAATTAGATATACCTCTCGCTATATGCCATTCACAATCTCAAATGGTGTTTTCCCAGTACTCCTATTCACTGAATTATTGTATGCAAACTCTGCTTGTGCCAACACAGAATCCCAATTACTAGGTGTGTCTCCAACTAAACATCTCAAAAGATTTCCCAAACTTTTGTTTACAACTTATGTTTGTCCATCTGTTTGTGGGTGAAATGTAGAACTATATTTCAACTTAGTGCCAAAATTTCTCCAAAGAGTCTTCCAAAAGTATCCAACAAATTTAATGTCTTGATCAGAGATAATACTCCTCGGTAATCTATGTAATCTGAAAATTTCCTTAAAGAAAAGATCTGCTAAATGTACTACATCTGATGTCTTTCTACAAGGTATAAAATGTGTCATCTTTGAAAATCTATCTACCACAACAAATATAGAATCAGTACCCCTTACTATCTTCGGTAAGCCAAGAACAAAATCCATACTAATGTCGATCCAAGGTTCCTCAGGTACAACAATTGGTGTATACAATCTAGTATTCTAACTTACTCCTTTTGCAACTTAACAAATTCCACAACTTTTCACAAATTTTTGAACATCTTTATACAACTGTGGCCAAAAGTATTTCTCCTTAAGAAAATTCAATGTCTTATTAATACCAAAATGTCCAGCCAAACCACTACTATGTTTCTCCATTACCAAATTAGTTCTCATTTGTCCTCTCGGTATACACAACTGAATACCTTTAAAAAACATACCTTCTTGAATGAAATATTCTTCCCATTTTGTACTTGATTGATCTTGAATAGGTGCTCTTCAGTTTCTCCATGGCTCAGAAAAATCAAGATTAGTTTCATACAAATCTCTCATCTCATCAAAACCAAGAACTTCAATTTTCATCTTGGTCATCAAGGATCTTCTACTCAATGCATCAACAACTCGATTAGTGACTCCACTTTTATGTTTGATCACAAATGTATAACTCTGCAAATACTCAACCCATTTCATATGTCTCCGATTCAACTTATTCTAACTACCCAAATATTGTAAAGCTTTATGATCAGTATACAACACAAATTCACTCGATATCAAATAATGTCTCCATTTCTTCAGTGCTTGAACAATAGCATAGAATTCTTGATCATACATAGAATATTTCCTTCTAGCATCATTCAACTTTTCACTAAAGAAAGCAACAGGTTTACCTTCTTGACTCAACACAGCTCCAATTGCACTTCCACTTGCATCACATTCCACTTGAAATACCTTATTGAAATTAGGCAATGCCAAAATAGGCAATTCAACAACCTTCTACTTCAGAGTCTCAAAACTCTTATTAGCTCCATGTGTCCACTTGAATTATCTTTTATCTCCTCTCATAGTTTCAGTCATAGCATTACATATTGAACTGAAATTCCTTATGAACTTTCGGTAAAAATTTGCCAAACCATGAAATGATCTTACCTCACTAGCATTCACAGGTGTAGGCCAATTCAGAATAGCTTCAACCTTTTCAAGATCCATCTTCAAACCATCAGCTAAAATTACAATTCCCAAATACACAATCTCTTCTTTCATGAATGAACACTTTTTTAGATTTATCAGCAACTTTTCTTCTTTCAATATCCGCAAAACTTGTCTAACATGCAACAAATGTTCTTCTATGGTCTTAGTGAGTATCAAAATATCATCTAGATATACAATCACAAACTTACCCAATAATTTCTTCAAAACTTTATTCATCAACCTCATAAAAGTACTCAGTGCATTAGTTAAACCAAAAGGCATAACCAACCACTCATACAAACCTTCTTTTGTCTTGAAAGTAGTCTTCCATTCATCACCTTCTCTTATTCAGATCTGATGATACCCACTTTTCAAATCAATCTTTGTGAAATACTTTGCTCCAGTCAAACTATCCATTATGTCATCCATTCTCAGTATAGGAAACCTATACTTCACTGTTATCTTGTTGATTTCTCTGGAATCGGTACACATTCTCCATTCTCCATTCTTCTTAGGTGCCAATACCGTAGGTACTGCACAAGGACTCAAACTTTCTCTGATCAAACCTTTCTCTAGCAACTCTTGAATCTTTCAGTTCAATTTTTGATTCTCGGTAGGTGTTAATCGACGAGGTGCCTTGTTTGGTAAACTAGCTCCAGGGATTAGATCCATGCAATGATCAATACTTCTCTTTGATAGAAAACCATCAGGTACATTATCATAAATGATATCACTATACTCGGTGAGTAACTTATCAATCTCCTCAGGAACACTATCGTCTATTTTCTTACTTGGTTTGTTAGGAATCACAAAAAAATATACATCATTCTTCTTCAAATCCTTAACAAATTTTCTTCCTTCCATCAAGCAAACTTTCACAGATGTGCAAACATTACTAACAGGTTCTTCCATCAAAGGTAACAAGATTTATTTCTTTCCATCAGCCACAATAGTATACTTATGCAATCTCCCATCATATATAGCATGTCTATCATAATGCCAAGGTCTACCCAATAAAATATGACAATAATCCATAGGCATGATATCACACAATACCTTATCATAGTACTTTCCAATTTTCAAATTCATATAGCATTGTTCACTTACCAAGAGTGTATGCTCATCTTTGATCCATGAAATCTGATTGGGCTTCGTATGTTTCAACATTTCCAACTGCAACTTTGTGACCATCTCTTCACATTCCAGATTCTCTGAGCTACCACTGTCAATGATTACCTTCCAAACTTTGTCAGAAATGCTACATCTGGTCTTGAAAAAACTTTTCCTTACCGGATCTTCCTTTTTACTTTCATTCCACAGTGCTCTTCTTACCATCAAGTTAGTTTCCTTCTCAGGTTCATTCGGTGACTCTTCTTGCACCAAAGCATTTCTACTGCTACTACCCTTCTTACTAGCATGTGTACATTCAAACGATCTATGTCCTTCTCCACAATTGTAACAAGTTCCTTGGAAATTACCTCTGCTATAACCACCTTGGTAGTTACTGCCTCTGCCTCTAGATGAACTTTCACCTCTCCACTCGGTCTTGCCTTTATCCAGATTTGTCTTTTCTGGTTTAGATATACTATTTTCACCATAAGATCTATCTCTTCCTCTAGGGAATCTACCACCTCGACCTCTTTGTCTCTGCTCATGTCTCTTGTTCAATTTCTCCTCGGCTTTCAATGCAAATTGATAAGCCTCTTTAATGTTCTCCAATTGGACCAAACTGATTTCCTCTTGGATAGAAACTCTCAAACTACTCAAGTATCTAGCATTTCTTTCCACATCATCCTCATCATGTCCATATCTGATATCTAATCTATAGAATTCCTCAGTATACTCTTTTACCGAGCTGTCTTTCTACCTCAAACTTTGCATTCACTTAACTAGGTTAATCTGATAATCATAAGATAATAACTTTCCTTTTAATTTATTCACCATTTTATTCCATACCTTGATTTTGTCTTTACCTTTCTTTTTCCAATCCAATTGCAGATGCTCCCACCACAAGGATGCATGACCTTTCAACTTTGTGCCTGCAATTTTCACCTTCTTCTCCTCAGATACATTTTCATACTCAAAATACTTTTCCATTTCAGTGATCCAGTCTGTCAATTCATCAAAATCCAATTTCCCACTATATTCAGGAGGATTTAAATGTGGTGTGGACTTCAAAATTGTCAAAGCCTTCAAAAATATTTCCTCACCCTGATCCATCACAGGTGCAGGTTCTGCTTCACCTTGTTCCACTTCAATTTCATCATCACTAACATCTTCAAGATGTCTTCCTCTTCTCTAGGTTGTTTCAACAGTTTATAATCTAGCAGCAAGTTGTCTCAACATGCCTGCCAATCCTGGATCCACTTCTTGCCTCCCATGAACCATCTTGAAAAATCTCTGCAATTGCAAGTTAGATCGCAATCTGCCACCCTACAACAATTTAACTAGGGCTTCATAAGAAGGAACCTACAAACCTAGATCCACAGACCTAGATCCAGATCTCACCTCGCTCTGATACCACCTGATGCAAAGGAGGATGAGCAGGGGCCAATGCAATGGCACACCCTACCTAATCCACCTTGATCAACAACACATGGAAGCAACAACACCACAATGAGAGAGAGAAAGTAGGATCATTCGTATATTATCTTCATTCAAATTGATTCATACATGTCAAGTTGTAAGGCCTTCCCAGTTTTGGCCAAATATTACAATGAATTTTAGAAGTCCTCAAACATGCGAGGATTTGCCAACATCTTCTATCTTCTACCAAAACTAACTCCCTAAAACTCTAACCAAACAACTATACTTATACAAGAGGCTACTAAACTGAGTCGGCCTTCAGATCCACAATCAACAGAAGGAATGGTCAGATCTGGGACCACACACTTCCCAATGATGCATACCAGCATTAAATCTATGACCCATAATCAATGCATAAGTCGGCCTCAACAAAAACTCAAAATAAACTACTCGGTAAGCAAGGATGACCGAGCAACAAGCAAGCATCATCGAGCGCCAGAGAAACAACCGACCGCCCAAGAGATAACTGACCAAACTCGGCAACTAAAGGAAACCGACCAACTATTGAGCCAACTCGGTTAAAGTGGGAACCGAGAAACACAGACAAACTTCAAAATCTTTTTGGTGACACAAGATTGCCAAGGACCCGAGATTCTCTTGCATCACTCCACTCTTATGTTTTATTACAAATATATAACTTTGCAAATATTCAACGTATTTCACATGTCTCTGATTCAACTTATTCTAACTACCCAAATACTATAAGCCTTATGATCAGTATACAATACAAATTCACTCAGTATCAAATAATGTCTCCATTTATTTTTGGCTTGAACAATAGCATAGAATTCTTGATCATACATACAATATTTCCTTTTTGCATCATTGAACTTCTTACTAAAGAAAGCAATAGGTTTACCTTCTTGACTCAACATAGCTCATATTGCACTACTACTTGCATCACATTCAATTTGAAATACCTTATTGAAATCAGGCAATGCTAACATAGGCAATTCAACAACCTTCTATTTCAGAGTCTCAAAAATGGTATCAACTCCATGTGTCCACTGGAATTCTCTTTTATCTCCTCTCATAGTCTCAATCATAGCATTACAAATTGAACTGAAATTCCTAATGAACTTTCAGTAAAAACTTGCTAAACCATGTGTGGACAAGGCTTTCGAGGGTACCTGCTTTGAAAAACTCCAAGCCAAACAAAGGTTAGATGTTAGCCTAAGCATGAAATTAATCAAAAACAAGTAAGACTCTAAACTAAGCCACCTCAGATTGAGCTAAAATAGGTGCACCCAAGCACTGTTTGATTTTCTCTTGCTTAAGGGGATGTGGGCGTGCTCTCTAATCACTTGGAGCATGTTCTTTATGCATTTTAGGATGAATTGAGATCTATGAAAACCCCAAAATGGCACAAAATAGGGATAAAACACTTGATTTGCCCCTAAGGCCTCAAGGATCCAAATGATGCTGATATGAATATTAAGCTACATGAGATCTATGCTAAGATTGATTTTAAGCCAAATAGAGATGTGATGATACTATGTTTATGCAAAACAATTAAATAAACTATGTTAATCCCATTATTACTAAATTAGGATGAGCTAAAATGCTTGAAAGTAAGTTAAATTAAGATGATTATGCTAAGTCTAGAGCTAAATGGGCATGATAACAATGCATGAGAATAAAAGTTAAGCTAATGAATTGCTCTTGGAAGAGGGAGTATTTATAGGATTTCCTAAGGGCTTGGGTTAGGAGGAAAGGTTAGAGTTTGGGGTAAGGTTAGGGTCTTGAGTCAAGGGGATAAGGATGAAGACTTTCTAGAAGAGTCTAGGCTTTGGATGAGGATAAAGACTTTGTAGAAAATTCTAGGCTTTCTAAGGATAAATATGGAATTTAAGAAATAAATAAAGTTTTATTTATCTCAAAGGCTTTAATGAGTTTGAGGCTCATTAGGGGTAGGGTTTGACTAGGAGTCAAAGGAGACTTAGATTAGCTTAGGGAAAGTAGGTAATTTCCCCTAAATGGGTTTAGGGAAGGATTAGGAAAGTTCTAGAAGAGTCTAGACTTTTCCTAAGGTAAATTAGGAATTGAGGATTAATATTTAATCTTAATTAAATATTCTTGAGTTGGGATTAGGATTAGGAAATTATGGGATTAGCATTTAATCGAAATTAAAGAAGGATTAGAAGATTTTGGAAGAGGTTAGTGGTCTTAAGAAAATTGGCCAAGTTTTGGACAAAAAATAAATTAATTATTTATTTTGGGATTTTTGGTCAATTTATTAATTAAAATAATTAATAAATAGGGAAATAATGTTTAAATAAGATTTAAACATTTTTGGGAGGGATTCCTTAATTAAATATTTTTAATTAAGGTAAATGGATTTAATGACATAAAAATAATTTAATTAATTAATAAATGATGATGTCATCAGGGATTTTTTAAAAAATAAAAATAATTTATTTTCTAAAGGATTTTTAGGTGTCTACATTTTGCCCCTCTTTGATGCGATGCCGCAAGTGGCATGGTGTCAAAGACAAGAAAATAAGATGCCCAAGGCTAGAATTTAGAGGAATGATGGGTTGTGCCCCCTCGAGAAAATAACGCAAGGAGTAAACGTTGTGGAATTTTCTCAAAAGGAAACAGAGAAGGAAGGACTGAGGAAGCAAGGGAGATAAATTACCAAGCTTTCAAGAGCAAAGATGGGTGAATGCAAGATGAGATGGAATGCAAAATGTAGGATGCAGCTATATGAGGATGCAAGATTAATCTATATGATGCAAGATGCAGGGAATTTGGGGAAGCTCCAAGTGCAAATGTGGAGAGCACAACCTAGTTTAATATAGCAATGCTAGAGACCTGCCAAGGATACTGGGATCACGAGGCCTTGTCACTAGCATTGCATAGGACTAACGCTAAAAAGACACGCAGGGTTTCCCCAGCATCACGCATGAACCCAAGAGGAAGCATGGTGGAAATGATGCTGAAGAAACCACAAACAGACAACTAACTCACAGGCAGAAGCAAAAGATCAAAAGACCTTGCCCCAGATTGTCCTCATTCACTGCACACCATGATATAAAGGATCGTGGTGACTTTGAGTAGAGAACAATGAGAAGCCGTAAAAGATTAACAAGACCCAAAGGACAAAAAATCCAAGGTCAAAATGATAACTGCAAAAGACAACCTTTGCTAAGGAGAGAGATTTGATTTGATTGATGGCAGGAAGATTGGTCTGAACGTGTGGAAGGATACATCGACACAGACCTCTTGTGTTGCTATCTTTCTTCACTGATCTTTTGATTTGTTGCTCACATTTTTTGATTTGTTGCTGCCTTTTCAATTTCTCGGGATGTTGGTACACCTTTATTAGGATGGAGGAATTATGCAAAGGCATGGATGAGATGGGGTAGATGGGAGATATGGTGGTATAAAGTGTTTGGATGGAAGGATGGAAAGTGATCATGATAGGGGGATGTTGTCAGGATCAACATTGGCACATGTTGCGAAGAAGGTGGCTGAAGTTGATGGGATGCAGAAGACAAATGTGGAAATGATGGAGGATTTGTGCTAGGAGATCTTGTAACATAGGGATCCAAGATGGATTTAGGAGATGGAGGAGGAAACTGAGTAGTTGGGGGATTAGCAACTTTGGATGCCATTATGGATATTTCTTTTAGATGCATTACATCTTTTTTCTTTGGGATCCACATCATTTTTGTTTTAGCTTTGGAGGGCCTTTGTGACCATTGGTATGCATCAGATTTTGCTTTTTCTTTGCTGGGCCTTTGTGGCCATGTAGTAGATTTTGCTTGTGCTTTGTTGGGCCTTTGCAGCCATTGGGATGCATTGGATTGCTTGATTGGATTTTGCTTTGGTTGACCATGTCGTTTAGACTGGACATGACAATCCTTAGATCTGTGTGGATATTTTCTTTTATTCATATTGGATATGGCATCCAAATTGTGGGGAGCATCGGAGTGAATATGAGGAGATGTGCGGGATGGAGGAAATATGGATGGAGAGATGGAAGGAGATTGGTAGATAGGATATGTGGGCATGTGCCTTTGTTGATCATGATTAGGGATGCTTGGATATTGGATGAAAGACTGAGTAGGATAAGATGGGGGATGATATTTTGAGATGTAGGGTCCCAAAATGGATTGGGTATGTAGAGGATATGTGCTGGAAGATTTCGGGACATAGGGACCCAAAATGGATTTGGAGGATGAAGGAGGAATGTGATAGGTTGTCTTTTTTTGTAACGATGGAGGAGGAGGAATTTCGTTGTATGCTTTGGAAGATGTGATGGTGGGTTTGGAAGGATGCTTGAATTTAGCTTTAGTTGTACCAACATTTTTGGAGGAAGTGCCTTCTTCTGATGTGTGACCAATTCCACATAACTTTGGATGTTTCTTGTCTTGGATAGGCTGTAGATTTCCTTGTTCATGGATGTGTAGGCCTTTGCCTTGATAATTCCATTTCTTGAGCATTTTATCCAAACAAGGATATTTCTAACTTGGGGAATATGATAAACATCCAGTTTCTGGTTCCCTGATGGAAGATATGAAACTAATTTCTTCTGCTTCAAGTGGACTACCTTTGACAAATGTAAGTGATCCAAGAGGATAGAGTGATGGTTGTGGGACAGTTTGGATTGGAAGATCCTCAAGAGGAGAGGATAGGATGGTGGGATTTTGACTAGGATTGGGGGATAGTAACGGATCTTGAGATGGAGGATCTGTAGGATCTTGGATTGGAACAATTGGGATTGTAGGATTTTGGATTGGGGGTGATGGAAGTAATAGAACATGTGATGGGGGAAGTGAAGGGATTGGATCTTGATTTTCTTCTGTGAGTATTTCAACATGCTTTTGGGAAAGATCTTGACATGATAGGATTTGTGTGGATAGAGTGTTGGGGGATGCATGGATGGACTCTTCAGATGGGGTGGATGGAAGGATGGGAGATTTTGTAGCTGTGATGGTAGGAAGAAGGGTGAACTCATGGGGCTCACTGGATGTGCTTTGGATAATGCTAGGAGGAGGTGATGTTGGTAGGCATTGGATGGAGACTTTAGATGGAAGGGACTCAATGATGCTAGGAGATGGAAGAGGATCAATGTATGAAAGATAGATGACAGATGGGAGTGATGGATGGGCCTCATCAATGATGGCTTCACATGAAGGTTTGAGATGGCTTGGATCTTCAACTTTAGGAGTGGGATTTGTTATTGGCTTCCTTGTGAAACTCCTTGGAGACTTCCGGTTTGGAGGAGGTGAGGGATTAGAATGTGTAGAAGATGGGGAGCTTGGATGGTCCTCAAATGAAGGTGGGGTGGAAGATTTTGAACTTGCTTGAGGGGATGATGGTGTTGAAGAGGTAGAGGTGATGGATCGAGGTATGGGATATGAAGTGGTTTGAAGGATGTACTTTGCTTGTGGGAGGGGATTTTTGGAAATGTGGTTTGGAATAGAAGATGGTGGATTGAGATAGGATGGAGGATTGGGGAAAAGGATTGGAAGACTTGGTGTTTGGTTTTGAAACGGTTTTGGAGGATAAGTGGATGGAGGTTTTAGATAAGGGAAGTAGCGTGAAGTGTTTCGAGGGAATGGTGATGATTGGGATATGACTATAGCAGGAGATGGAGGTATGAAGGATGCATATGGAGGATGTGTAGGTTTAAGATAGGGATAAGGTGTGGATGGATAAGATAATGGATTTTCCTTGCCAAGGACATGAAAGGGAGTGCTAGTGGATAAGCATGAAGGCATGATAGGATATTTTGGAGGAACGATTGGATGCTGGGGGATGTTTGGAGCAAACTTGCTAAGATTTTCAAAATATGCATCGTGATCTACAAGGCTTTCATCATCTTTGGGATAGGATGGATTGAGGGGAGAGACATAATAACCAAACTCATCATAATAGTTTTGAGATATGCTAACTTGTGGATGAGTCAGATAGGAATGAAGGATGAAGATGGATTGGAAGACTAAGACTCAGATTAGGATGACTAACATGATCATACTAGGATTGGATTTGGCTTAAGATTGGAAGAAGACTGACTCTAGAGGAAGATAGACAAGGGGATGGGGGATGACCAAGATGACTCTGCTAACCTAAGATAGGAGGAAAGGATGACAAGACTGGATTGAATATGACTGGAAGGCCATGATTTGAGTTTCTGAAAGCCTTGGACATTTTTTGGATTTTGGGAGGATTTGGACTGACATGGCTGTTCTGAGTATCTTGAACCAAGTTGTAGACCAGTTTGACATTTTTTCCAATGGCAAAGGATAGATTTCAACAAAGATTTTAGAAAAGAAATCTCCACAAAGGACAAAGCAACCTTGTGGGATACAAACAAGATAACTGACTCTGATAAAGCTTTGAAAAGTGTATGCTCCAACAAGTATTTTCACGGAGCTTCTGACTGTCAAGCACTTCAAACAGATCTACCTAAGGAAGGTGAGTATCAAAATCACTTGCCCACAGCTTGGTATCCCCTAGAAGGGAATACAAATGGTGAGTAATCTTGAGGCGACCCGGTAAACCCCTTGGAATCGGTCCTTGCACAAGGATTTTGATACTTTTGGATGTAGATAGGGTAGCCTCTATTTTATCAAGTTTTTAATAGTTTCGTGGAGTCTCCATACCCGGTTATGTTGACCGCCTGTGACTCACTTAAGAGCCTAGCCAACAACGCTGGGGGAGGAATATTTACCTGTCCCCAGACATTTGCATTTGGCACAAAATGCCCGTGGATTAGGAGATATAAGTGAGTACTTTTTGCCTTCACTTTATTTATATACCGGCCGGGGGGATACCAGTTTGAGGTCGTTCTCCGAGGAGGAAGTGCTTTTCTCCCTGGACAGGCCTCACTAAAAGTAGAACAAGTGAACTTGTTCGAGTCCAAATGTTCTACGTTGCTTACTTTAACAAAGATTTTGCAAGAACTGAAAAACTCCTAAATGCACATCAAGCAAGTTGTTCTTTTTCCCAAAATGATTTTAAGTTTGATTGAACTTTGAAATTGAAGACACAAGTGCTTAAGGTTTGATTTGTTCTTTCTCCAAAAGGTAAACATTTTGAGTGATTGCAAGTTCTTTCCTTTGAGCATTCAAGATTGAGATTTGCGTGTTGATTTAGAACTTTGAAGTGCTTTTTTTTATCCTTTAAGGCATTCAAGATTTGAGTTTGTTTGCTTGCTTTGAAATTTGAAACAAGAGAGGGAATAGAGTTGTTTGTTTCTTTTAGTGCATTCAAGATTGGATTTGATTTTCAAAATGATAATGACACTTTAGGACCTAAGTTCTTTTTTTAAGTTTCATTCAAGATTTGTTTTGACCTTTGATTGCAATAAGAAAAAATGAATTTTAGTCCCAAGCAAATTAAGACAGAGAAAAAAAAAAAAAAAAAAGCGACACTGTCCAGCTCATACGCGATGCTGGAAAATGCAGAGGTGACACCAAAGACTCTCAGGCGACATTATAAATGTTACACACAACAGATAAATATGCAAAGGCGATGGAGAGATTTTCCAGCGACAAAGAAATGGCTTCAGGCAGCAAAGAAAGATTTACAAGCGACACAGAAATACTCCAAGTGATGGTGGAATGTTTACAGGTGATAAAAGAATGATTACAGGTGATAAATAAAATATCGAAGGTGACAAAGGATGATTACAAGCAAGACTTCTGTACCCAAAGGTGTAAAATTTTATCTCACAGGCATGATTACTTATGTTCTAGGTGTGATTTCTTATGTTGCAGGCGTGATTTAATTACTTGTGGGCGACAGAAGAAGAGTTTTGAGGCAGAATAGAAGTTATCGATGGCGGAAATCTATCAGAAACTAGGCGTGGATACATAGCTTGTACGCATCATTTCATTGCTTGAAGGCGTGATTTAATTGCTTGAAGGTGACATTTCTTTGCTTGAAGGTGACATTTCTTTTGTTTCCTGCAAATACAAGAATATAAAGTATGATCTAATCAAAATGATTGTGGTTTTGGTCCCACCGGGCGTGCCAGAATGTGGACAAGGCTTTTGAGGGTACCTGCTTTGAAAAACTCCAAGCCAAACAAAGGTTAGATGTTAGCCTAAGCATGAAATTAATCAAAAACAAGTAAGACTCTAAACTAAGCCACCTCAGATTGAGCTAAAACAGGTGCACCCAAGCACTGTTTGATTTTCTCTTGCTTAAGGGGATGTGGGTGTGCTCTCTAATCACTTGGAGCATGTTCTTTATGCATTTTAGGATGAATTGAGATCTATGAAAACCCCAAAATGGCACAAAACAGGTATAAAACACCTGATTTGCCCCTAAGGCCTCAAGGATCCAAATGATGCTGATATGAATATTAAGCTACATGAGATCTATGCTAAGATTGATTTTAAGCCAAATAGAGATGTGATGATACTATGCTTATGCAAAACAATTAAATAAACTATGTTATCCCATTATTACTAAATTAGGATGAGCTAAAATGCTTGAAAGTAAGTTAAATTAAGATGATTATGCTAAGTCTAGAGCTAAATGGGCATGATAACAATGCATGAGAATAAAAGTTAAGCTAATGAATTGCTCTTGGAAGAGGGAGTATTTATAGGATTTCCTAAGGGCTTGGGTTAGGAGGAAAGGTTAGAGTTTGGGGTAAGGTTAGGGTCTTGAGTCAAGGGGATAAGGATGAAGACTTTCTAGAAGAGTCTAGGCTTTGGATGAGGATAAAGACTTTGTAGAAAATTCTAGGCTTTCTAAGGATAAATATGGAATTTAGGAAATAAATAAAGTTTTATTTATCTCAAAGGCTTTAATGAGTTTGAGGCTCATTAGGGGTAGGGTTTGACTAGGAGTCAAAGGAGACTTAGATTAGCTTAGGGAAAGTACGTAATTTCCCCTAAATGGGTTTAGGGAAGGATTAGGAAAGTTCTAGAAGAGTCTAGAGTTTTCCTAGGGTAAATTAGGAATTGAGGATTAATATTTAATCTTAATTAAATATTCTTGAGTTGGGATTAGGATTAGGAAATGATGGGATTAGCCTTTAATCGAAATTAAAGAAGGATTAGAAGATTCTGGAAGAGGTTAGTGGTCTTAAGAAAATTGGCCAAGTTTTGGGCAAAAAATAAATTAATTATTTATTTTGGGATTTTTGGTCAATTTATTAATTAAAATAATTAATAAATAGGGAAATAATGTTTAAATAAGATTTAAACATTTTTGGGAGAGATTCCTTAATTAAACATTTTTAATTAAGGTAAAGGGATTTAATGACATAAAAATAATTTAATTAATTAATAAATGATGATGTCATCAGGGATTTTTTAGAAAATAAAAATAATTTATTTTCTAAAAGATTTTTAGGTGTCTACACCATGAAATGATCTTACCTCACTAGCATTTTCAAGTGTAGGCCAATTCAAAATAGCTTCAACCTTTTCAGGATCCATTTTCAATCCATCAACTAAAATCACAAATCCCAAATACACAATCTCCTCTTTCATGAAGGAACACTTTTTCAGGTTAATCAACAACTTTTCTTCTTTCAATCTCTACAATACTTGTTTAACATGCAACAAATTCTCTTCTCTGGTCTTACTGAATATCAGAATATCATCTAGGTACACAATCACAAATTTACCTAAGAATTTCTTCAAAACTTCATTCATCAATCTCATAAAAGTACTCAGTGCATTAGTTAAACCAAAAGGCATAACCAACCACTCATACAAACCTTCTCTTGTCTTAAAAGAAGTCTTCCACTCATCACCTTCTCTGATTGTGATATGATGATATCCATTTTTTAAAGCAATTTTGGTAAAATACTTTGCTCTAGTCAAACTATCCATTATGTCATCCATTCTCAGTATAGGAAACCTATATTTCACTATTATATTGTTGATTGCTCTAGAATCCATACACATTCTCCATTCTCCATTCTTCTTAGGTGCCAATACAACTGGTACTGCACAAGGACTCAAAATTTCTTGGATAAAACCTTTCTACAATGATTCTTGAATCTGTCGATTCAATTCTTGATTCTCGGTAGGTGTCAACCGATGTGGTGCCTTATTCGATAAATTAGCTCCAGGGATAAGATCCATGCAATGATCAATGCTTATATTCAGTAGAAAACCATCAAGTACATTATTAGAAATGGTCTCCTTATACTCAGTGGGTATCTTATCAATCTCTTTAGGGGTTATATCCTCTGTTTTCTTACTTGGTTTTTTAGGAATCACAACAAAACATACATCATTCTTCTTCAAATCCTTAACAAACTTTGTTCCTTCCATTAAGAAAACTTTCACAGATGTAAAAACACTACTAACAGGTTCTTCAATCAAAGGCAACAAGATTTGTCTTCTCCCATCAGCCCAAATAGTATATTTATGCAATCTCCCATCATATATAGCATGTCTATCATATTACCAAGGTCTACCCAACAAAATATGACAAAAATCCATAGGCATGATATCACATAACACCTTATCATAGTACTTTCAAATTTTCAGATTCACATAACATTGTTCACTTAGCAAGAGTGTGTGCTCATCCTTGATCCATGAAATTTTATAGGGCTTTAGGTGTTTCAACCTTTCCAACTATAACTTTGTAACCATTTCCTCAAATGCCAAGTTCTCTAAGCTTCCATTATCAATGATTACCTTCCACAGTTCATTAGAAACTCTACATCTAGTCTTGAACAAAATTTTCCTTACCGGATCTTCTTTATTACTTTCACTCCAAATTTCTCTCCTTACCATCAAGTTATTTTCCTTCTCAGGTTCATTCAGTGAATCTTCTTGCACCAAAGCATTTCTATTGCTACCGACCTTCTTACTTGCATGCATACATTCAAATGATCTATGAAACCATTTCAAATGATCCAACCTTTTCAACTGCAACTTTGTAACCATTTCCTCATATGCCAAGTTCTCTGAGCTTCCACTATTAATGATTACCTTCCACACTTCATCAGAAACTCTACGTCTAGTCTTGAACAAACTTTTCCTTACCAGATCTTCCTTATTACTTTCACTCCAAAGTGCTCTCCTTACCATCAAGTTCTTTTCCTTCTCAGGTTCATTCGGTGACTCTTCTTGCACCAAATCATTTCTACTGATACTAACCTTCTTACTTGCATGTGTACACTCAAATGATCTATGTCCTTCTTCTCCACAATTGTAACAAGTTCCTCAGAAACCACCTCTGTTATAACCACCTTGGTAGTTATTGCCTCTTCCTCTAGATGAACTTTCACCTTTCCACTCAGTCTTACCTTTATCTAGATTTATCTTTTCCAAATCAGATCTACTATTTTCACCATAAGATCTACCTCTTCCTCTAGGGAATCTACCACCTCTACCTCTTTGTCTTTGATCATGTCTCTTGTTCAATTTCTCCTCAGCTTTCAAGGAAAACTAATAAGCTTCCTCAATGTTTTCCTATTTAACCAAATTGATTTCTTCTTGGATGGAAACTCTCAATCCATTCGAGTACCTAGCAATTCTTTCTATTTCATCTTCATCATGTCTAGATCTAATATCTAATCTATAGAATTCTTCAGTATAATCTTTTACCGAGCTATCTTTCTGCCTCAAACTTTGCATTCGCCTAACTAGGTTAATATGATAATCATAAGGTAAAAACTTTCCTTTCAACTTATTTACCATCTTATTCCATACCTTAATTTTTTCTTTGCCTTTCCTTTTTCTGTCCAATTGCAGATGCTCCCACCACAAGGATGCATGACTTTTCAACTTTGTGCTTGAAATCTTCACCTTCTTTTCCTCAGGGACATTTTCATACTCAAAATACTTTTCCATCTCGGTGATCCAATCCACCAATTTATTTGAATCCATCTTTCCAATGTACTCAAGAGGATTGAAACATGGTGTAGACTTCAGATTTGTCAAAGCCTTCAACAATCTTTCCTCACCCTGATCCATCACAGGTGCAGGTTCTACATCATCATGTTCTTCATAAATTTATTCATCACTAACATCTTCAAGATGTCTTCCTCTATGTTGGGTTGTCTCAACAACTTCTAACCCAACAGCAAGTTGTCTCAACGTGTCTGCCAATCCTGGATCTGCATCTCACCTCCCATGAGCCATCTTAAAACCCTCTACAATTGTAGGCCATATTGCAATCTACTACCCCACAAAAAATCAACTAGGATTTGACAAGAAGGAACCCTCAAACCTAGATTTGCAAATCTAGATCCAAATCTCACCTTCACTCTGATACCACCTGACACAAGGTAGATAGGGATGAGGGGCCAAAGGCACACCCTAATCCAAATCCACCTTGCAGAGACCACACACGGAAGCAATAACACACAAAGTGAGAGAGAATACAGATCAGATCCTTATATTTTATCAAATAGATTCATACATGCCAGGATGTAAGGCCTTCCTGGTTAGGGCCAGATATTACAATTCAATTACAACAGTCCTCCAACATGTGACAATTCAGAATGACCTTCAAACTTCTAATCTGATACCATTAATCTTCTATTTCTAAGATGATGTCCTAAAACTATGACCAATGACTACATTATATACAAGAGGCTACCGAAACAAGTCGGCCTTTAGATCCACCATTAATGGAAGGGAAAACTAGATCTAGGTCCCCACACTTCCCAATGATTGATACCAACATTAAATCTGTGACCACAATTAAGTGCACAAGTCGACCTCAACAAAAAACCAAAAGAAGCAACTCAGTAAGCGAGGATAAGCGAGCGCCAGGAAAGGATAACCAAGCGCTAGGGATTTAACCGACCAACCCAGTTAAAGAAGGAACCCAAGAAAATACCAAGACAACTCGGTTAAAGAAGGAACCGAGAAACATAGAAAACTCAAACTTATTTTTGGTAACACAAGATTGTCAAGGAACCGAGATGCTCCTGCATCAGATACTTTGAATAATGTTGTAAATTTATCACTAGATCATGAATGAGTTTTTATTGATGTAATTAGGTTGTGGGAATTATCTTTTCTTTCACTTGATTCATTTTTTAATTCCTATATGATGTCATTACAATGTAAATATCAAGCGGTAGAATGATATGAATTCACTTAGAATTTTGTCTAATGTTATTTTCTCTAAACACTATTGAGAGGGCATAAGTTTTGGTCCATCATCTTGATTTTAGTGATTTTTACTATAATGAATATCTCAAAAGATTAATGAATTAAAATAATCACAAATTAGTTTGGACATCATTAAACCCTTAAAAAATTCCTCAATAAGTGAGCAACTGAGATCCATTGTTTCATAGTGGAATACTTGAGAAGAATAAAAAGAGTTAAGAGGTGGATTTGAGGAATTATCATAATGGCATTGAATAATAAGGTCATGATAAAAATTTAGCCTTGTGAGTTTCATTAGGAGGAGTGAAACATCTTGTCATAATAAGTAGGATGCATGGTAGTTGGTATCTTCATCATCAGATGTTAGTCTAAATAGCGTGGTGCCTAGTGAGAGATGAATAATCAGTTAATTTATGCTTTGAGTACATGTTTTAAGCATACTGAGGTATTTTTTTCTAGAAAAAAGTATGGTTTTGTGGCCATTATGAAACTAATTAGATATTTTACATTTCCTTAGCCCTATATATTGAATGTATAAGATGGTATTTAAATAGTGTTATGTACTTATGAAAATAAAAATAAGTATCCAAAAGGTTGGGTAGATTGTATTGGTGTAGCCTTTTTCTTAAGATTCACATAAGTTCAAGTGGATTCTTTAAAGGGTTTCTCAATGAAAATATAGAATTCATATCGGTTGCACATTTATGTTTGCTTCTCCATTGCTTCATTAATATTATATGGTTTATCGCATCCTTGATTAAATTTTTAAAAAATATTAATTAATATTCTTGTTGTATCTATTTATATTGTTATCAACACTTATTTGCATTATTGCAAAGTCATAATAAGTATAAAATCATTGTTGTTGAGTAAGGTAGGAATATGCTATACAATTTGATAAGGAAATGGGAAACTCTATTCAATAGAAGACATCATCCATGTGACCTTGATAAATATGTGAGTGGTCCATAAAACCCTAGAAGTTGCACATAAAGGATAATTTTATTTCACTAAATTTTCCTATAAAAGTACAAATTTTTCTCTTATTTAAATTATGCAAGTTAATTCCCTAATATTTAAAATGAATTAAAAGTAACTTGGTACCTTATGGATCTCTTTGTAATACCATGATCCTAAAGTAGCAACCTTGCCAAATACCTTTAGTTAGCATGTGGGAAAATGGCAATGTTAAACAACATCTATTTTCTTCAACTTGTAAAAATATTAAAATAATAGTTGGTAAAAGTATTTTTTAGGTCATATTTAAGTGAGAACAATTTGGTGTATGAGGTTTTCTTTTCAAAGCATTTTACAATGGGTTTTTTCAACTTAACCTTTTGTTTCAAGAGGTAAGCCATATCCTATAAGTTTCAAGAGGTAAACCATATCCCTTTATAGGAATATGCAACTCTTATTGTTCAACACATATATTTCCTCTATTAAACTAACTCAAACTATAATATATTGACATGATAACCAATTCAAAGACCCCTAGCATGAAGTGCAATCTATATCAAGAGTAATTTCACTATATATAGTCAATAGATGATTTATCCATGTACACCAAGTGCAAGAAGAATCTTGAATAGAATCTTAAGTCTAAGATGTTAGATGAAGCTTTAAAGTGAAATAAATTGATTCAAACCAATTTGAATTGTCATTGTTATAAAGTTAGCATTTTATTCAATTATAATGGTCAAGGGTATGTGCAGGATCATGGTATGCCAAAACGTGGCGATGTGAAAAAAATAAACTTTTCACTCATCCAAAAGCGCACTAATCTATTTTTTGACTTTTTAGTAAGCATGGGTGTCAGTACACCTGGCCAAGCCAAAAGCCAAAGCGCATGCCTAATCAGATATCCGATATTATCAGATATCTGATTTTTACCAGTAATTTATATTTACATAGCCCGACCGCATTCAACATTTTTACTGTGAAAATGTTGAATGTGGCTTAGGGCTTTCGGATATCCTTTCTAATCATACATTTGATTTTGCTAAGATCATAAGGTAAGTTCAATATTTAATTTTTTATTGTTTTTATTGTGTTTTAATAGAAATTTGTAGTTTTTTATATAAAAATTAGGGTTTAAATGATTTTTTTAATTATTTTTATAAATTGATTGTAATTATCTATTTGTGTTTTAATTGTAATCAAACATGGACTCAAATCAATTAGAAAACATTCCCAATGATCCAAAAATAAGCCAGAACCACCTCCCAACAATCCCCTACTTTTAGAAGACGAACCAATCTCAAACCCTCACCATTTAGAGGATCTCATAGGAGACAATCTAAATCAACTTAGAGGATTTCAAACCACATATGCCAATATGAGAGAGGAGAGAAATAGAGATTGAGAGACAAAGACAAAGAGAGAGAAGGGGAGAGAGTAGGAAGAGAGAGAGAGAGAGAGAGAGAGAGAGAGAGAGAGAGAGAGAGAGAGAGAGAGAGAGAGAGAGAGAGAGAGAGAGTAATAATAATATTAAACATATAATACAAATATTTAATAAGTTAATATTATACTATTATACAATAGAGAAATAAATAATAATAATAAAATACAATACTAATTATATAAAAAATTATATTATAATACTAATTCTATGCTATTATCAGTTAATATTAATATTTTAAAAACAAATGTAATATATAACTTAAAATTGAAAAAAACTACTCAACTCAATTAATATTAACATAAAAAAAAAATTAATATGTAACTTGAAATTGAAAAAACTAGAGAAAATAAAATATTGAATTAGGCAGGAAATTTTGGATACTCAAAACTTTTGGATATCTGATTAGGCTTGGTATTTGCCTTGGGCAATGCCAAACGTGAATGGTCAACCCATTAGGCGTGTTTAGCATATTTGTTTTGATCTTGAGACTTCAACTATGTAGCTGACGATAAATTTTTCACTCAAAATTAATGAAATGAAAAGGGTTTCTTAAAGACATTATCATCTTTCCATCAATATAATTGATGTCAAATTTTGAGTTCAGTAAGTAATTATTACTTATTTTTTAATTGAATTATCTTTAAAGTCGTAATTGACATAATGATTGAAAAACAACTATAACTTTCAAACCATTTAACCTTTTTGAAATGCAAAACATGCGTCACATTCTATGCTTTAGCTACTATAAAAAAAAAATCAATTTTGTAAAGTTTAGAATTAGTTAAGGTGGTCAGACACGAGATTTTTTTAATTCTGAATAATTTATAGCAAAAAATTCATAATAAATTATTTATTTGGCAAAAAATCATAAAAAAATATGTGTTACATCTGTGCATAAGTCTACTACTTATATCTAGAATCTTGGGAAATTATATCATCATTTGATTGTGATTAAGGTGGTCATACATACACCTACTTTTTATCTTTTCCCTGAAATTTTCATACTACTGCATTGAAATCTAAAATTTTGAACAATTAGATTAATTTTTTTTCAGACAATGGCTAGTAGTTTAGAAACTACATTCAATTTCCTACAGATTCTATTCTTACAACTTTGTTCACATAAGATTGATAAGATGTTCAACTTCTTACGTCAAGTTGACTAACCCTGATTTTCTGATTTTTCATTGCCACTTAAGGCCATAGTTTGGTATACCATGATCCTGTACATACCCTCAATCTAAACTAATTGTCTGTTAAATAATTATTATTGTAATTCTTTCTTAATGTGTTAAGGTATGGATTTAAACAATTCCTTTGAATATAAAAAATATTTCATTATTAGTAATTCAAAATGAAAGATGTTACTTTTACATAAGATAATTAATTAAAACTCGAGTATTTACTTTAGGGGTGCAACTTCAAAAATGTATATATTATTTATAATAGAAAGCATCAAAATTGTATGAAGATACATATTATTAGTCTAAAATAGTTGTGTAGGAAGAAATTAAATAAAGGTGGAAATCATTGATTGATTGTTAAAAAACCTATATTCAAAATAACATTACATAATAAACCTAGAACAACAAAATTCAATGTTATCAAAATATCTCAAATGTAATTCAAAATTAAAACACTAATTTCACATAAGATAATTAATTAAAGCATGGAAATTTACATTAGAGGGGGCAACTCCAGTCCGTATAGTAATTTTAGTGGAAAATGACATACAAATATAGATATTATTAGCCTAAAATAGATAGATATTATTAGTCTTAAATAGTTGTGGAGATTAAAGAAATCAAATAGAGATGAAATTGATGTCTATTATAAACTTATTCAAAAAAACATTATGTGATAAAATATTTGACAAACACAAACATCCAAATAAATCATATAACATTAAATTTTAATTAAACTCATCAGATTTCTAGAGTCTTATATTTTAAATTATTTTTAGATTCAACTATAATTTTTTTTGCATTAACATTTTAGATCACACTCCTATTGGAAACTGCAATTGAAGCAATTGTTGTATTGTCATTGATGTCAAACCTTAACTGGTAAGACTATTGCTATTTAAGAAAGTACTACATCTATTTGAGTGTTGCTAAGGGGATAGGCAAGGTTAGTAACAACAGCACCTAAGGAAAGGTTGAGTTATCTTGATACTTCAATGAGTACTTGATTATGTGGCACAATGATAAGACAATGTATTGTTTATCTAAGTAAGAATGAAGACTAAACTGGTAGGCTTAACTGAGCAAAAGTGAAGAAATCTAGTTTAAGCTGAGTGTTGTTTATGTTGACCGAGCTAGTATATGCCGAGTAAAATCAATGTTGACCGAACACCAGTTAATTGTCGAGGAAGACAGTGTTAGTCGGGGAAATAGTTTATGTGGTGATCGAGATTTCTAGTGAAGATGGAGAAGTTGAACACAGTATTGACCGAGCGTTAGTATTTTGCATTTGATGAAGAATTCAGATTTCCAGCCGACATCGTTGAATTCTTGGATTATGTAAAATATGTTGACTTTATTTATTGATTGTATGAAAGCATTTAATGCACTGTAAAATGGTTTATTGTAAATCTTTAAGAGATTCAAGATATTTCAAAAGGATAGCCGAAGAACATAATGTAGGATGGATTCAATGAATCTGACCTAACCCTAAGATCTACGAAGGAGATTAAGTGGCAAAAGATGTATTGACCTAATAGAGGTAGTATTAAGGAAACCTAAGCGAGAGGTTATTGTAAGAAGTAGATGTTGGAAGTATTGTTGATGTTATTGACTGTCTAAGTAGAAAAGGTTGAAGGAGAAGTGTTGTGATCACTTGAAGGGTTCCAAGCAGATCAGTGATGGAGATGGAAAAGGTTCACAATCAGTAAGCCAGCATATGTGTATGGAATTGGATCTGATATTTGTAAAGTGAGTTGTACATTTCTTAGATCAATATTACTGCTACTTTCTAACCATTGTAATAGTCAAAATCATTTTAACAGAGGTTGACCTAATAGTCATAGGTATAAATCCTTTGAACAAGGTTGCATTCTAATGGAGTGTATGTAAGTCCTATAACAAGGTGCACTTTTAACAGAGTGGTTTAAATCCTTTAACCGGGTCACACCTGACAATGTGTTTGTAACCTTTGACAGGGTTGGATTTTCATCGAGCTCACTTCAGAAGAGTGAACATAATAGTAACATGTTACAAAGTGGTTTTTCCCAATTTGGGTTTCCACTATAAATCCTGGTGTTGATACTTGTGTGAATATTTTGGTTTGAACATTTTTGTGTTTTACAAGTTAGATGCTATTGGATAAGTGGACTGCATTTTTATATGTTTCTATTATGCAATCAGTAATGACCGAGTAGGTGTTGGTTATTAGATCTGATTTGTTGAAGATTTTAAAGTTTGTTTTATACATCTGGACCTGAGAACAACTAATTCACCCCCCCTCTCTGTTGTTCTAAATCATATTAACAATTGGTATCAGAGTTGTTGGTGCTTACAGAGAACAAGTTTGAAGGTACTTGAAGCAAATGATCAAGATGTATAAGAAGGAGGTACCAAAGCTGGATAAGGAAAACTTTCCTACATGGAAAATCTTGATGAAGCTACATCTAGCTGGTATTGGTGATTCTACAAAGTATTACATTGAGCATGACTATGTCACACCTGTTGCACCTCTGACTACCAAGGAAATGAAAGCTAAACAAGAGCACAACCAAGCAATGTTGGAGATTGCATCTGCCCTAAGTTATCCAGAATTTGAAGACATCAAAGACTGCAGTACTACAAAGAAAATGTGGGACACCCTTGCAAGCATTTATGGCACTGATGTGAATGTGTTGAGAGCAAAAGCCGAGAGCTTAATAAGTAAATTTGATGAAATAAGAATGAAAGAAGGTGATAATATTGCACAATATTATGGTAGAATAAAAGAAGTTGTAAATGCTATTAGAGGAGCAAATGGAACTATTGAGGATGAAACTGTAATAGGAAAAGTATTGAGAACTCTGCATCCTATCTATGCAATCAAAATTTCTACAATTCAGGAATCTAGATGCAACTCTCCTAATGCTCTTACTTTAGAAAGTTTGGTTGGCAAGCTTATTGCTTTTGAACTTTCTAACTATGATAACTTCATTGTTGGTAGTATTGAATCTGCTTTTAAGTCACAAATGGTTCTGAATAAGTCAAAGAAAGAAAAAGAAAGATGCATCAGTGAAAGTGAAAGTGATAGTGACAGTGGCACATCTGATAAAGAACTTGAGGATTTAAAAGCTCTTATGGCTAGAAGACTGAAAAAGGGAAAATGAAGGTATAAAGGTAAACTCCCTATTATATGTTTTTCATGTAATAAAGTTGGTCATATAGCTGCAAGATGTCCTAACAGGGATAATAAGGATGAGGAAAGAGACAACAAGCATAAAGACAAAAGAGAAGATAGAGGTTACCGAAGATACAAGGACTACAAAGGAAAAGGTAAGAAATCCTACTACATTGCTGAAGAAGAGATTGACACTGATAGTGATGATTTTGAAATTGAAGTTGTTTATGTTGCAATGAAAGATGGATCTGATGAGGATGAGAAAATTGCATTAATATCTTATGTGAACAAAAATGATAAATGGATTACTGACAATGGTTGTTCACATCATATGACTGGAGATAAGAGTAAGTTTGATACCTTAAATCATTATAAAGGTAGGAGTGTGAAATTTGGTAATGATGCACCATGTCCTATTAGAGGAAAAGGATTGATTAAGCTAACTGATAAGATCACTTGTGAAAATGCTTATTGGGTTGAGGGTCTTAACTATAATCTGCTGAGTGTTGCACAGCTTAATAGCACTGGCTACCGAGTGGAATTTCATCACAGGAAGGCCAAAATATTTGATGCCATAGGTGAACTGATTGGAAGTGGAGAATAGACAAGAGGTAATTTATTCTATCTAGACCTATCTGAAGAAACATGTATGATTGCACAACTTGATGATATTTGGTTATGGCATAAGTGGTTATGTCATGTTAACTTTGATAATCTAGTAGAAATTAGCAAGAAAAAGAAAGTGAGAGGTCTACCTAGATTGAAGAAACCTGAGAATGTAATGTGAAAAGAATGTCAGTTGGGTAAGATGACTAAGTCTAGTTTCAAGAGCAAAACCTTTACTTATGAGAATATCTTAGATTTGGTTCATACTGACCTTTGTGGACTGATGGGTGTACAAAGCTATTGTGGTGCTAGGTATTTTATCTTGTTTGTTGATGATTGTACCAGAATGATGCATGTAATGTCCTTAAAGGAAAAATCTGATGCTTTTCAATTTTTTAAGTGGTATGTGGCTAAGGTTGAAAAAGAGATAGGTAAAAACTTGAAGTGTCTGAGATCTGACCGAGGTGGAGAATTTACATCAAATGAGTTTAATCTATTTTGCAATGATAGAGGGATCAAAAGACAAATGTCTGCACCTAGAACTCCTCCACAAAACGGTATAGCAGAGAGAAGGGAAAAATCTATCTTGGACTGTGCAAGGACATTAATGATTGAAAAGAATGTTGCACAGAAGTATTGGAAAGAAGCTGTAAGTACAACTGTTTATACTCTTAACCAAGTACAGGTCAAAAAAGGTACAAATCTGACACCTTATGAATTATGGCATGGGTATGCACCAAATGTAAAGTACTTTAGAATTTTTGGAAGTAAGTGCTACATATTGAAAGATAGTAGGAATGGAAAATTTGATGCTAAAAGTGATGAAGGTATATTCCTAGGCTATTCCACAAAAAGTAAAGCTTATAAGTGTTTGAATTCTAACACTAACAAAATTGTGGAAAGTGTGAATGTCAAAGTTGATGAGTATGCAGAGAAAAATGAAGCTGACAATAACAGAGAACCAAAAGATTACAGATCTTTCATGTATACAGAGGAAGAAGAGGCAAGTGATAGACCTGCACCTGATGCTGAGTCTCGGGTAAGCAATGCCGAGCATCGGGATAAAAATGCTAAGAGGGAAGAAGAATGTGCTGAGTGACAGGAAGAAGCTGTCGAGTATCAGGAAGAGGTTTCCGAGCATTTAGAAGATGAATTTGACAATCTTGTTGGTGAAATGATGAGCAAAATGAAAGAAGAGTAGAACCTGTTCTAGCACAATAGTAAGAAGACATCACAAGCCTGAATAGATTATTGGAGATAAAGATATTGGAATTCAAACCAGAAGCAAGGCAAGAGATCCAACATGTTTACTATGTGAATATGAGCCTAAGACAATAAAGGAGGCATTAGAAAATGAAGACAGGATAGAAACAATGAATGAAGAGATAGACTAGATAGAGAAGAATGATACCTAGACTCTGGTGTTGAGACCAGAAGATAAGAATGTCATTGGGACAAAGTGGGTATTTCTTAATAAGCTGAATGAACATGGTCAAATCACAAGAAACAAGGCTAGGCTGGTATGCAAAGGCTACGCACAAGAAGAAGGAATAGATTATGGGGAGACATTTGCCCCTGTAGCAAGATTGGAAGGAGTCAGAACTCTGCTTGCATATGCTACCTATAAAGGTTTCAAGGTATACCAAATGGATGTCAAGTCTTCATTTTTAAATGGTATATTAGAAGAAGAAGTATATATTGAACAGCTAGAAGGATTTGTTGATCCAAACAGAAAACACATGGTTTGCAAACTGAATAAAGCACTGTATGGACTAAAGAAAGCTCCCAGAGCATGGTATGAGAGATTGCACAACTACCTAATATAGATTGGATTCCCAAGGACAAATGACACAAGCAATCTGTACATGAAAGATGAAGAATGTAAAGGAATCTTGTTGGCTAAGATCTTTATAGATGATATTATATTTGGTGGACAAGATGCCTTGTGTAAGAAATTTTTAAATGAAATGCAAACTGAATTTGAAATGAGTATGTTTGGGGAGATCAAATTTTTTGTTGGTTTGCAAGTATATCAGATAGAGAAAGGAATTTTCATCACCCAGTCTAAATATGTTCATTAGATACTGAAAACCTTTAGTATGGAAGATTTAAGGCCAGTAAGTACTCCCATGGCTACTGGACAAAAGTTGTCTAAGAATGATGATGTTGTAGAGGTTAACCAGACTTTGTATAGATCTATGATCGAAAAACTCCAGTATGTTGTACATAGCAGACCAAATATTGCATTAGCTATTGGGATTGTGACAAGATTCTCTGCCAATCCTAAGGAAACTCACATGATGGTGGTTAAAAGAATCATGAGATATTTGAAGGCAACTGCTGACTATGGATTGTACTACAAGAAGCATGACAAATTTGAACTAAGAGTATATACAGATGCTAATTGGGCACGAAATGTAGATGATAGAAAGAGTACTAGTGGTGGAGCTTTCTTTCTTGGACAAAGATTAGTTTCCTGGACAAGCAAGAAACAAAATCGCATTTCCCAATCTACTGTTGAAGCTGAGTATGTGGCTGCAACTGTGAATTGTTCAAATTTGATATAGATAAAGCAATTGTTGGTAGGCATGAAAGAAGAAATCACTGAACCAGTTGTCATTTTTTGTGACAACACAAGCGCTATCAACATCTCTAAAAATCTAGTGATGCACACAAAGACCAAACACATTGCCATCAAGTATCATTACTTGAGAGAACTGGTACAAGATAAAGAGGTATGCATGGAATATGTGAATACCAAGGAACAATTAGCTGATATATTCACTAAAGCTTTACCTAAAGAAGCTCATGAATACCTGAGAAATCAATTAGGGGTCCTTCCCCTAACTGAGGTTTCCTAGTCAAGCTAGGAGCACTGCATCAAAAGTGTTGCAAAGGACATCTAACAAATTGATGCAAAGAAAGGTCACACTTTAGGAGTAGCCTATAGTTGTGAAGAGCACAGCAAAGTCAAGAAACAATCACAAGCAAGATGACAGAGGGAGAAATATTGCTATTGCACTGAAAGAATGATATCTACATCTACAGGATGTATGTTTTTGGTTGCTGCTTTGGCATTTTTGTCAAAGAGGGAGATGATGACAGATGAATACACAGAATGAGAAGATCAAGACAGTGGAAGAAATTCAGTGGACACTCAAGCATGGCTAATTGATTTTGTATTAGAATGAAGCTAAGGATATCATAAATTTCTCTGATGGATAGATAAGCTTTTTGGATTGGTTGGTAATTCATGTGATATTCATATGGTGTTTCCATCAATGCCAAAGAAGGAGATTGTTGGAAATTGCAATTGAAGCAATTGTTGTATTGTCATTGATGTCAAACCTTAACTGGTAAGACAATTGCTATTTAAGAAAGTACTATATCTATTTGAGTGTTGCTAAGGGGATAGGCAATGTTGGTAACAACAACACCTAAGGAAAGGTTGAGTTATCTTGATACTTCAATGAGTACTTGATTATGTGGCACAATGATAAGACAATGTATTGTTTATCTAAGTAAGAATGAAGACTAAACTGGTAGGCTTAACCAAGCAAAAGTGAAGAAATCTAGTTTAAGTCGAGTGTTGTTTGTGTCGACTGAGCTGGTATATGCCGAGTAAAATCAATGTTGACTAAACACCAGTTAATTGCCGAGGAAGACAATGTTAGCCGAGGAAACAATTTATGTGGTGACCGAGCTTTCTAGTGAAGACGGAGAAGTTGAACATAGTATTGACCGAGCATCAGTATTTTGCATTTGATGAAGAATTCAGATTTCTAGCCAACATCATTGAATTCTTGGATTATGTAAAACATGTTGACTTTATTTATTGATTGTATGAAAGCATTTAATGCACTGTAAAATGTTTTATTGTAAATCTTTAAGAGATTTGAGATATTTCAAAAGGATAGTCGAAGAACATAATGTAGGATGGATTCAATGAATCTGACCTAACCCTAAGATCTACGAAGGAGATTAAGCGGCAAAAGATGTATTGACCTAATAGAGGTAGTATTAAGGAAACCTAAGCGAAAGGTTGTTGTAAGAAGTAGATGTTGGAAGTATTGTTGATGTTATTGACTGTCTAAGCAGAAAAGGCTGAAGGAGAAGTGTTGTGATCACTTGAAGGGTTTTGAGTAGATCAGTGATGGAGATGGAAAATGTTCACAGTCAGTAAGCCAGCATATGTGTATGGAATTGGATTTGATATTTGCAAAGTGAGTTGTACGTTTCTCATATCAATATTACTGCTACTTTCTAACCATTGTAATAGTCAAAATCCTTTTAACAGAGGTTGACCTAATGGTCATAGGTATAAATCCTTTGAACAAGGTTGCATTCTAATGGAGTGTATGTAAGTCCTATAACAAGTCACACTTTTAATAGAGTGGTTTAAATCCTTTAACCGGGTCACACCTGATAGTGTGTTTGTAACCTTTGACAGGGTTGGCTTTTCACTGAGCTCACTTTAGAAGAGTGAACATAATAGTAACATGTTACAAAGTGGTTTTTCCCAAATTGGGTTTCCACTGTAAATCCTGGTGTTGATACTTGTGTGAATGTTTTGGTTTGAACATTTCCGTGTTTTACAAGTTAGATGCTATTGGATAAGTGGACTGCATTGTTATATGTTTCTATTATACATTTGGACCTGAGAACAACCGATTCACCCCCCCTCTCTGTTGTTCTAAATAATATTAACAACTCCCTGATCCATCATTTAAACTAAAAAGAGCAAGAGCAGTTGTATAAGAAATGTTGATACAACAAAATTCAATCTTATTAACAAAACCACAAATGCAATTCAAAATAAATACACTAATTTTACATCAAATTAATTTAAAATCAAGAATTTACATTAGAGGGGGAAACTCCAATTCATATATTGACTTTACTAGAAAACATCAAGAAAATATAGATATTGTTAGCCTAAAATAGATATAGATATTATTAGTCTAAAATAGTTGGGGAGGAAGAAATCAAATAAATATGCAATTGTTGATGCCTTGTTAAAAAATTATTCAAAATAACATTATCTGATACAATATTTGACTTACACGAACATTCAAAAAAATTATATATAAAATTAACTTTTAATTAAACACATAATATTTCTAAAGTCTATAATGTCTATTTTAAGTAATTTCTAGATTCAACTATAAAATTATTTGGATCATTGTTTTAGATTACACTTCTTGATCCATCATAAGGATGTAAAAGATCTACCATCCACCTGATCCACTATGGCTACATTCTACCGACTATTTTCATTATCCTCCTCCAATGTCACTCCCAAAAGTTTAGCACCCCGAGCTAATTCAACTAGAATTCCCTCCTCTTGAACAAAATTATCTAAAGCTTCAAACTGATTATATACCCTTTCATTCTATCTATCCATCCAAGTCCTCTTCTGACCTCTTCCCTTATTCTGAGATTTGATTTGAACAAAACCATCTTTATTAGTGATATTATCTGACACAAGAGCCTTCCCCTTATCCACCCGAGGAGCTAAGTTGAGAGGAGTAGTACCAGATGCAAATGGCCTGGATTTGGTGAATTTCCTTTGTAGATGCCCATACTCATGATAGGTTCTACATCTAAATGGCAGTGTCTCATAGTCCAGCTGTTGAATCCAAAAAAAGGATCCAAGACATATTTCCATAGAATCTGGTAATGGATTATTTAAATCAACTTCAACACAGATACAAGCGTAAGAGATTACCTTTCTATCCTAAGTATGAGTATCCATAGGTTTGTCGAGCAAAAGACTAATGGAGTGAAGAATATCATCTTGTCAAAACTCCAAAGGAAGCCTTGGAAGACGTATCCAAACAAGAACTTGCGAGGGGAGCTCCTCTACTAAGTTGAAGCCTGCATGCCAAGGTTTAACAAAGAGCCCAACCTGGTTAAAGAAATATGGGCCTCCTTCAAAAGCTTTGTCTATCTGCCATGCAAGAAAAAATAACCAAAAAATAATTATTGGATGCCAAAACCATCTCCATGTCCCCTTAAGGACTCCAAAATTTTCTAATCTAGGTAAGGAAAGGTGAAGACCAAAAAAATTGCAGATAAGGGCATGATTGCTCCAGTATGCAATGTCATCCACTATTGATTCTGGTTGAATAACTAGGATACCTGACGCTCTTGACTTCTTTCCAAACACCCATTCACCTTCTTGATTTTTGAAACTCCCTTCAAAGAGACATCACCCTCATCAAAACCTTTATTTGTATTTTTAACACATGCATGCATAGAAGGGGATGGATTAGAGGTATGCATAGCTGCCAAGGTCACCGAACTCTGAAACCCTTTGGGACGAACCATGCAAATACCCCAAAAATTGAAAAATCAAACCTTCTTTCAAACACCTTCACAAAGAAAAAGCAAAGCCACAAGAGAAACATCTAAACTAATTTGGTAGAGCTTTCAACAATCGCCAAAAACTCCAAGGATTGAAAGGGAAAAACCCCTATAAATAACACATGGGGGAAGCGGTAAAACCTTAGCTAGGGCATGTAGGCCCTAGCTAGCCACACCACGCCCTTGAGTCAATGCATACACCAAGCATGTCTCCCCTACAAAGCTCCAACAACCCCCCGAATAGACTACACACCACACAAAAAGAGAAAGGAAAGAGCTAGGGCACAAATACCCTAACTTGACTTAGACCTACAACTCCAAATCGTCGCCATCACTCCCCCATGCTTCATCATCAACCGCATCTTATTTAAAATATTATTAATAAAAATGAACATAATTAATCAAGATAATAAAATTTCCCTCTTAGAAACCTAGGTTTGAATCCCGTGAATGATGCTCCCTAAAACTATGCAACTAGGCATTAGACAATAGAGAGAAAAAGATGAAATCATAGATGTCTTGTTAAAACCCTATTCAAAATAACATTATTGCAATACGCTATTTGACTAACACAGAACATCCAAATAAATTACATAACATTTACTTTTAACCTAAAACAACAAAACTCGAAATTATTAACAATAAAAGAATAGAATTAAATAAAAACCCCCTCTTGAAAACTCAACTTCGACTCTCTCAACTGATGTTCCCATAAAATTATTACCGTAACTAAAACATCGATTGAAAAACCTAAAACATCAATCTTGTCAATCTCATTGACAATATCCAAATGTAATTTACAACCATTCACACCTCAATTTAATTAACTACTACTTAAGTAAATCAAAACAACAAAATTTACTTTTAACCCAAAACAACAAAACTCAAACTTATTAATAATAAAATAATAGAATTGAATAAAAGTTCCCTCTTGAAAACTTAACTTCGACTTTCTGATGTTCCCATAAAACTATAACTTAAATATTGATTGAAAAACCTAAAACGTCAATCTTGTCAATCTCATTGACAATATCCAAATCCAATTTACAATTGTTCACACCTCAATTTAATTAATTACTATTTGAGTACATCAAAACAACAAAATTTACTTTAACCCAAAACAGCAAAACTCAAACTTATTAATAATAAAATAATAGAATTGAATAAAATTTCTCTCTTGAAAACTTAACTTCGACTCTCTCAACTAATATTCCCATAAAACTAATACCGTAACTAAAACACTTGATTGAAAAGCCTAAAACATCAATCTTGTCAATCTCATTGACAATGTCCAAATCCAATTTACAATTAACTTAATTAATTACTGCTTAAGTAAATCAAAACAACAAAATTTACTTCTAACCCAAAACAACAAAACTCAAACTTATTAACAATAAAAAAATAGAATTGAATATCAAAAATCTAAAACATCAATCTTATCAATCTTATTGACAATATCCAGCTGTAATTTACAATTGCTCACACCTCAATTTAATCAATTACTCCCTGAGTAAATCAAAACAACAAAATTTCTACCCGGAAGACCCAGGTTCGAATCCCCTTAACGCTGCTCCCTAAAACTGAAGCCTGCCCGGAAAACCAACCAAACCCCGCCGAAAAAACTATTCCAGGAACTCCCACACGGATGCCATGAATATCTTAAACCCATTCAAATCGAGGTCGCGGGAATCCAAAACAGGAATTTACTCCTCCAAGTCACGAAATTGATGATTTTAAGAACACCCGATTTAAAAACCCAAACAGGAATTTACGTCACAATTTCCAGGCGTTCAAAGAAAATGCAGCAGAAGAGATCGGGTGAAGGGGAAACTGGAAAATGAGAGAGAATCCGGGGGAAATAAAGAGGGGGTCTGACAGAGGAAATAAAAAAACAAAAGGGACATGAAGAGAGCCCGGCATAGGCGGGACAAGCGAAGGAAAGCAACACAAGCGGTTTTAAATGAGATTTGCAGGTGGTGACAGAGATGAAAAAAGGACTCTTCTTTCTCGGACCGGGGGTTTGACCCGGTCAAACCCCAAGCTCCGCTAAGATCGGGGTGGGCCCCGCGTGGGTCCCGCGCGTCACTCCAGCTGCTAGTGCCCGAGATCCGGGCCTGACTCTCACTGACTTCACTGTTTGTTCTTTCAACTTCCTTTTGTCTTATGTTGGCCTTAGGGTGCGGTCTCAAATTTGATGGCCGTTTTTTCAGTTTTGGATGGTCTCAGGCAATTTCAAAAGTTACATGGATTGATATGTTATTTTATTGTAAAATCGTAATATATTGGTCATTTTCTTGTGTCACTATTTTAATCCTACATTATCTTTTCGTTAGTTAGTTAGTTTTGGTCTGTTTTTCACGTATTTTTCTTTAGCTCAATATTCTAGTGATGGATTATGGAGTATGATCTGAAACATTGATTCAAAAAGATAAATATGATTGAAATCCAAAAGAACTTTCATTTTGAGATCTTATATGACAACTTTGTTAGTTGGTTTTGGTTTGCTTTTCACGTATTTTTCTTTAGCTCAGTATCCTAATGATGGATCATGAAGTATGATCTGAAGCATCAATTCAAAAAGATAAACACAATTGAAATCCGTTGTAGAACATCAAAAAATGGGAGCTTGATAGGATTTTTCATGTTTTGGACAGTAATAGAGATGGCAAGGTGAGCACAAAGGACATACAAGATTTGCTAGAAGAGCTTGGTCTCCAGTTACTGTGATGGTGGTATGAAAATCATGACAAATTTTCCTAAGCATATGAGCTTCCATGAATCCTGCAGAGTTTGTCTGAGTTTGGTTGAAGATTTTCAATCTCAAAGGATGTGAAGCAGGTGTCTGAGAAAGAGGAGTTGAACATTTTTCTCTAGCTCAATATCCTAATGATGGATCATGGAGTATGATCTGAAACATTGATTCAAAAAGATAAACATGATTGAAATCCAAAAGAACTTTCATTTTGAGATCTTATATGACAACTTAATTAGTTGGTTTTGGTATGCTTTTCATGTATTTTTTCTTTAGCTCATTATTCTAATGATGGATCATGGAGTATGATCTGAAACATCGATTCAAAAAGATAAACATAATTGAAATCTAAAAGAAGTTTAATTTTGAAATCTTATATGACAACTTAATGAGTTGGTTTTGCCCTGCTTTTCACACATTTTTCTTTAGCTCAATATCCTAATGATGGATCATGGAGTATGATCTAAAACATTGATTCAAGAAGATAAACACAAGTGAAATCCAAAAGAACTTGCATTTTGAGATCTTATATGACAACTTAATTAGTTGGTTTTGGTCTGCTTTTCACGCATTTTTCTTTAGCTCAATATCCTAACGATGGATCATGGAGTATGATACGAAACATTGATTCAAAAAGATAAACACAATTGAAAACCAAAAGAACTTTCGTTGTAAGATCTTATATGACAACTTAGTTTGTTGGTTTTGGTCTACTTTTCACGCATTTTTTCTTTGGCTCACTATCCTAATGATGGATCATGGAGTATGATCTGAAACATTGATTAAAACATGTAAACACAATTGAAATCCAAAATAATTTTCCTTTTAAGTTCTTATATGACAACTTAAAAAGTTGTTAGATCTTATAACTCGGCATGCTATATTATTATAAAATTGTATATATTGGTTTTTTTTCATATTTCTTTTTTTCTTTAGCTCACTATTTTGATAATGGATCATGGAGTATGATCTAAAAGGTTGATTCAAAAATATTAATGTAGTAAAAATTTGGGAGCCTTCAAGCATACAAATTATATGTATAACTACCACTCTGTCATTTTCACCTTTAAATTGTATATGGCAACAAAAAAATTTATTAGGTCATATGGATTGATATGTTATATTATTGTAAATTTTATATCAGCACCCCTTCACTATTTTGTTGGTCTTGGTTTTCTTTTCATGCATTTATCTTTAGCTCACTATCTTGATGATAGATCATGGAGTATGATTTGAAACATTGATTCAAAAAGATAAGCTTAATTAACTGATGGAAACATTCCTCAAAAACCCAAGTACGTACCAAATAACTCTATCCTTAGAAGCAACATGAGGTTAAATAATGGTGCATAAATGCCTACATTGATAGCTAATTAAGAAATCATATTCAAAACTCAAGAAAAAATTGAATGGATATAATGCCCAAACAAATGAATACATTCACAATAATAGTTCAGTTTCATTAGCTATTCTTCCCAGTAATCAAAACACAAAATGAGGCATTTTATACTCCAACACAAAATTGTTGAACATGTCAAATAGCTAAGAGGAGGGGTGAATCAATCGTTCTAAAATACTTTTTACAAACTTTATTGAATCAGTACAATCATAAACCATTCATATATTTAAGACTGATAAAAACTTGAAAGAGTAAAATAGTAAACACCATAACACCATATATAACATGGAAATCCAAGATGGGAAAACCCATAAAGAAACTAATTATCATAAATAAAGCATCGATTAAGGTGACACTAGTTAAGGTGATTTTTGCAAAGAGATCACTAGTGGTTTTCTCATTGTAGGTAGGTTCACTACGGGTTGGGCTAATTGCCCTGATACAAAAGATTTATAACAAAAATGTCTTACTGACAAAAAGTGAACTGATATAGTTGCATTTGCATATGCATGACACAGTTCTAGCTAGAAGCACAGTTACAACTAATTGTAACAGATTTGGTTACAGATTTTCTACCACCACTTCTCTACCCTTATGCAAAACTAAACACTTCCTTATGTTGCAAGCCTTATCTTTATCTTTATAATAACCTTCGGTCTTCTTATTTATGCTCGCATAGTTCACAACCAATAATGCACAATCATACTCGCATCATACCACCTTCATCATACTCACTCTATGTAAGATACAAAATTATTGCCACACACACACACACACATGTATGTATTTGATAATGTCAACCTAGCCACAAAACATGTTGGCTTAAGTTACAAAAGATATTACAATATAGTTTAACAAGCTAGTACCAAACCTATTTAAGATAAGTTATGCATATGAAAACTTTATACCACACTACCATAGGACCTAAAGATAGGTCACGGATAAGATAAGCATGTTTCACAACATAAACACTGAAAGATAAGAACGTTCCTGAGGCCAATGGAAATGTCACAACCAAGACCATGTCTTGATCTACAAAAATTTTGAACCAATGCATGGATAGAACTAGATAGAACCTATCCAAAAATAGAATACAACTGTCTAGTACCAAACACTTTTGATATACTACATGAATGTCCAAGTAGTAGGGATACCTGAAAGAACTCTAAAACACAATAGCCAATTGAATCCATCCAAAAATTCATACTTTTTCGCTCACCAAAGATGTACCAAGAAGATATATTATCATAAAGAGAATAGGGACATGTACATCCACATAAATCGTTACCAAAATAAGTCACATAAAATAGATATGATCTGCGTAATACCGAACCACAACCAACAAACAACCCACCCGTACAAAAATACAACAGGTACAAGGGTTTTGACATCATTGACAACAATACCAACATCTTCTCAATACTCTCAACAAAAATTATGGAAATGACTACAAGAGGGTGGCGTTATTACTTAGTAACATATATAAATTTAGAATCAAACTATAGAGATGAGAGAAATAATAAAAAAATAATTGGGAAATATTTGTTGCCATAGAAACTTCACACAGTGAGCCATACATTATATGAATTGGACAGATGGTCATTTCCCAAATATGAAACCCATTCCCAAATATTTATAATTATACATATTTTACAATATAAATCCAGTAAACTACGTGCTAAGTCTGAAGACAACCTTAAGCCTTATTCACAGGTCAAATCATCTTCTTACAAGGCTCTATGTTGACTATCAATCTTTGCAAATGCACGTAAACCTCTTCTTCTCGACACTAGACTCAACCATTTATTCCATGATCCAGAATCCCTCATTTCCTCAATTTCTTCTCTCTTTCACAATTGCTTCATTTCCTTCCTCTGCAAACACTCTTTGTCCTCTAAGTACAACCAAAACAACATTTCTAGAGAATGGGGGATATCACATTTCATCCTTTTTGAACACCATTTTTCTACTACTTTTATTTCCCCATTTCATATTTTGGACTTCCTCCTCTCTTCCCCATCTATTCGCCCCCCCTTTTCACAAAAATATGCATAAGTTATCATTGCCTATCATTCAAAATTTCCCTAAAATGATCTGCATAACTATCTTTGAACAAATTGCCCACGATAAATAAGAAAATCTAATTTCTTTGTTGATTCTCTTGCATCAAATTAACATTCAAAAGCCTTTAACCATACAAATCGTATACAACTACCACTTTGTCTTGGAATTCGATGGTCTATATGGTCATTTTTTCACTTTTAGATCATATATGACAACTTAAAAAATCATTAGACTATATGGATTAACATGCTATATTTTTATAAAATTGTATAGGGGAAGCGTTCCAATAATGTTATAGCTAACTTCGCGCACCCACACGATTCTAAACAGTACATCAAATTTTGACTATTTTTTTGTTGTTGTCTCCTTATATGATTTAACTACTTATCGTTTTGGCTTCTAGGTAGTAACGAGGCACACTGTGGGATCCCTTATATGCGTAAGGGTTAAAAATTGATCATTTCAATTTGTCACTCAATACCTACTTAAAGATGCCCCAATAATTGTGCAATATAACCACTAAGAAGTTGCCAATACTTATGCACACATGCCTCAATAATTGTGCATTATGGGTACCAATAACGTTGCACAACTCCTCCAATCAATTTATTAATGGACTTTGAGTTATCATTTTTAAAGTTTCTTTAAAGTTAATAATCAGGTCACCAAAAAGTGAATGATAATTGAAACATGAGTGGTAACTGATCTTCTTCCCATATTTGACGATTTTTTCACTTACAACCTAAAAATTTATTCGATCATATAATATTTTTATAAAATTGTTTATATGACAATTAATATTTTCTTAAACCATCAAATAAAAGTTATTGAAATGGTCCCAAACTGTCAAAAAAATTTCAAATGGTAGACAGGGGTGGCCGTCAAATTTCAAGCTCTTCCCATGCCTTTTACTATCCATCCATCTATTCTTCTTAGAAATTACGTACAACTGTTGTTTTCTCTTTTTACCCCTCATTCACTGTACTAACAGAGTTGACATGGACGTTTTTTGTTCAGCTTTTTTCTGGGCATTTTTCAACGTACAATACTAAATTTCCCTGCAACCAGTTTCTTTTTTGATTTGAATGGGATCTGGGTGATCCAGCTTTTGAAGAAATTTTGTTCACTGTTTGATCAAGTACTGCCACACAGTTATCCAAAAAGATCAAAGATCTAAAATGTCACTTTTCTTTTGAAGGCGCCATCTTTGTATTGGCAATCATGGATTCAATTCTGTCAAATGATTTTTCATGAGTTTTGACGACTGTTGGCAATGGCTGTGGGGTGTACGAATGAGAGGAGAGGATTAATGGAGGTTGGGTGTGGAATATGTTTTTCGAGTGGATAGACTATAGCTTGGTTGACAATGATGGAGGACGTCTCATGATTGAGACTTTTTGTTACCTAATTCAGTATATTCAGTGTTTATCCCCCCCTTTCTCTACATTTGTCTTTACAATAATTTTTAGTCATATACAATGATAGATTGTGTGGTTTATAGAGATGAAATCATATTGATGTGAGTGAATTCTCAAGATTATTTTTTGAATTCTAAAGATTGGTTTTTTCTCTAGTAATGTTAAGTATGTAATGGTTTAAAGAGTATATTATGGTTCTATGTGATTATGATTTAACAATTGCGTGGTTATTTGGGTCAAATTTATTTTGTACTTAAAAATTCTAGGTTTGAAATGTAATCAAACGTTACAATTAGATAAAAAGTATGAGTTAGTGAAGTTCTAATTAAAATTATATAGTTAGAATAATGAATTTGATTTGAGAATGATGTAGTTTAATTATGATTCAATTATGTAGTTTTTGTCATATTTGTTGACCTGAACTAAATAATTGTGTAGTTAAATCGTAATCAAACATCATAATTTAACAAAAGTACATGATTAATTGAGTTAGACTCAAAATTACGTAGTTGGATCAATTAATTTGACTCAAAATCTATGTAGTTAAATTATGATTCAAATGCATAGTTATTTTGGTCATATTCATCGACATGTACTAAAAAACTATGCAAACAAATTATGATTCAACTTCGTAGTTTTTTTAGTCAAACTAATTGACAATTACTCAAAAACTTCGTAGTTGGATTCTCACCGTACATCATAATTTCACATCAGTACAAGTCAATGACAGTTTGAATCGAAACTACGTACGTGTATTAAAGATTTTGACTCGAAAATTATACTATTGGATTATGGATGAACACCATCCTCCCTTCATCTTTTTAAGGTCGCACTAATTTTCACATATTTCTTTCCTTGATAATGGATCACTAAGAACTAGACTAAAAAAACATAAATAGTTCAGACCAAAAAGGTTAATTAAATTACTACATCATAATTTGTGAAAAACTCATACCACTTATGACTACAAACCTCCAACTTATCTGCATATCCGTATGTCTAATATACTAAAAAGAACACACTTCCAAAATCTATGAAAATGGTTGAACTGCTCCTGATTTAGATTGTGTGATAATTTTTGCATCAACACTTCTAATCACACCTACACATCTAAACGAAAGAACGGAATTACAATTTCAACCAATTAAAAATGGATCTTGGAGAATGGGCACAACACAATAGATTGTGGGCCTAAAACAAAGCTGAACCAACATTATGATTTGGTAGGAAAATAGTCGAATTGCTTCTGATTTAGATTGTGTGATAGTTTAAGCATCAATATTTCTAATCACACTTACACATCTATAGATTGTGTGATAATTTAAGCATCAATATTTCTAATCACACTTACACATCTATAACTTACACATCTATAAATTGTGTGATAATTTTTACATCAGCACTTACATATCTAAACAAACGACACTTTAACCATACTAAAAAGAACCAATTACGATTTCAACCAATTAAAAAACGAAACGAATCTTGAAGAATGACCACAACACAATAGATTGTGGGCCTAAAACAAAGCTAAACCAAACCCCAGGCGACTCCAAAACCTTTAGTTTGAAAGCAAGTTTCAAATTTTCCATTACACTAACTTGGTTTTGAAGCATGTTGGGTAGCACACAGGAAGCAATTGGGCTAATCAAACATTGGCCGGACTTTCTTAGTCCATGCTAACAACTTCCGTGAAGTCACAGAAATCGGCCGAACGATGAAAACAATGTCATCATCCTCATGATCCAATGCCAAAGCTTCAAAGAAGCATGCATTTGAAAACTGGAATAAACAAAACCCAAATGACGGATAATTTAATCTTCAAAAGATGCTGCCAAGCAAGCAATGAAGGCGACAGGCGGCTGGATCAAGCTGTAAAAAACAGGCCATCAAATTAAAAAACAAGTAAAGAAAAAATGTCTGTCATTTACTAATCAAGATTTCTGAGCAGATTGGTCTGTGATTAAGATAATTAATGGGGGATTTGCGTGAGAGTTGGCACCCACTTTCTATCTCTTCCCCAGGCACGGGATGCTTGCATTTTAGCCGACAACAAAAAGGATGCTCTCTGCAATATTCGCTCACAACTAAACCAGAGATTAACAAACAACTCAGACCAGAGTATTTCTACTTCTCCGTCAAGTAACGTAGAAAAATTTCAAGAGGAGGAAATAACTGGGGCGGGAGAATGGGAAGTTGATAGAGACAAGCCCTGCCCCACACACCGACCCCATGCCCCACTTGCTCATGCGCACGCTGTCCCATTCTCCTTAACCCAACCCCCAACCCCACATTAACCCCACTTCTAACACCACCTTCTCCTTGAGCCCTTCTATATTTGACCTGCTTCAAATCTCTCCCAACATTTCTTCATCCTTCTTCCTTCCTTGGACTTCACATGTTCTAAATCAGTACAGAGCTTGATTGAGGAACCCCAACTGAGAATCCAGCAGATTTGATAGAGAAAAAGGCACTAACGTGGAGTATGTTTGGCTTGAACTTTGATCTTGATTGAAAGAGAACTAAGCCCAAGTTCTAAGTTGGGATCTATCTGGCTCAAGAATTGATCTGATAGGAAAAAGAGAAGCCCAACTTCAAATTTGATCTCTATGCTCAAAGTTGAGATTGTTTTCTTTCAGGAATTGATCGTGATAGGAAAAACAGGCAGCCCAAGTTCAAAGTTGTGATCTTCTTGTCAAACATTGATCTTGATAGGAAAAGCAGGAAGCCCAAGTTCGAAGTTCAGATCTTTTTCGCTCAAAATTTGATCTTGGAGGAAAAAGAAGGAAGAAATTCAAAGGTCACTTAAGAATTGGTGTTGATAGGGAAAACAGACAGCTCAAGTTCAAAGTTAAGATCTTTTTCTCTAACATTGATCTTGATAGGGAAAACAGGAAGCCCAAGTTCAAAGTTGAGATCTATTGCACTCAAAATTTGATCTTGGTAGAGAAAGAAGCCAGGCCAAGTTCAAAGTTCATTTGCTTTCTCAAAACTTGAGCTTGATAGGGAAAGAAGGAAGCCCAAGTTCAAAGTGAGACTTTTTTCTCTCAGCCCAAGCTCAAAGTAAGGAATTTTTTCCGCCAAGGAAGCCCAAGTTCAAATCAAAGTGAGATTTTCTCCGCTCAGCTCAAGCTCAAAGTTACCATTTTTGGTCCTCAGAATTTGATCTTGATAGAAAAAGAGGGCCCAAGTACAAAGTTCAAGGAAGGTTGAGATCAAAGTTCATCAAGGTTAAGATTCTTTCCCTCAAAATTTGATCTTGACATAAAAAAAAAAATTGATCTTGACATCATAAGAGTGCCCAACATCAAGCTCGAGATCAAAGTTACATCAAAGTTGAGATCTTTCATCTTTTATCTTCCATGGTGATGAAATCTGAGACCAATTGAGGATCATGGATCCGAATGCAGCGGCTTCAGCCCTGGGTCACGGCCATTCCTTACCACCTCCCTTCCAGACTCGGGAGCTAAACCTCTCAGAAGATGAGACGAGCGGGAACAACGGACTGAACAAGGGCAAGAAGAGATCTCTCTCAGACATGAACAACAACAACGAGAACAAATCATCCGGCGGAGAAGAAGGCGAAGCGGGAAGAAAAGCCCGGGGGCGGCCACCGGGATCGAAGAACAAGCCGAAGCCGCCAATAATAATAACGCGGGACAGTGCAAATGCCCTGCGTGCACACGTGATGGAGATCGCGAATGGCTGCGATGTGGGCGAGAGCGTGGCGACCTTCGCACGCAGGAGGCAGCGGGGCGTGTGTATTCTCAGCGGCAGCGGAACCGTGACCAATGTGACCCTGCGCCAGCCCGCTGCCCCGGGCGCAATTGTCACCTTGCACGGCCGCTTCGAAATTCTTTCCTTGTCCGGCTCCTTTCTCCCGCCGCCGGCGCCGCCCGGGGCAACCGGGCTGACCATCTATCTGGCCGGCGGGCAGGGTCAGGTAGTGGGGGGCAGTGTTGTGGGCGCCCTGGTTGCTTCCGGGCCTGTGTTAGTCATGGCGGCCACTTTCATGAACGCCTCATATGACCGCCTGCCTCTTGATGATGAAGAGCCTCAGCTCCAGATTCAAGGCCCCCTTCAGCCCCCCATGGGCCTCAATCCTCAGCACCAGCAGCATATGACCGACCCTTCGTCTATGCCCATGTACAATGTTCCGCCTAATTTGCTGAACTGTCCGCTGCCTCCTGATGCTTACGCCTGGGCGCAAGGCCGACCTGGACCTTACTAAAGAATTTTAATGATGTCCATGAGACCAAGGGATGGGAAGGGAAGGAATCACAATCGCAGCTTCTTCAATCAAGGGACTGGGAATTGCAGCATCTTATGTTATGTTGTCTTCATGTTCTTCTCGATGTCAGCTATGATCGATTCGAATTCGCAGCATTGGCAGAATCTCCAAGGTCCGCATTTGTGGTAGATCATAATTCTGTACAAATCATACCATTTCAGGTGGTGTTGCTTGTGCTTTATTATTTTTCTTTCTTTCTTCCACCGACTGATGATTCAAACTAGGTTTAGTTAGCTAGCTTTAGCATTAGCTTTAACCCATGTTTCATGATTTATGATTTTGAGAGAGAGCATGTATTTCTTACTCACTCACACACTCCCATGAAAAAAAGGAAAAAATATTCATGTGCTTTTTGTTTTCATGAATCAGCTTTCAGTTTCTCTTTCTCTGCCCATGATTGTTTAATGCGTTCTTGTCTTCTCTCGTTTGTGAAATCAATGGCTTTGTAGTAGCAGAAACAAAAATCACTTTCCTTTTTTATGATGGATCAAGGTTATATTACCGAGTGGAAAACAATCTGATATGTCGATTAGAAAAACATACACAACAAATCCAGAAGTTTTCAAAAAGTCGATTAGTCATGCACAGCAAATCCAGAAGCAATTCAAAATGTGGAGTAGAAAAGCATCCACAACAAATCTAAAAGAGCTACTTACAGACATTAAGTTTCTACAATCCAAACATAGATAAACAAATTGTTTCTGAATTCGATTGTGTGCTATTTTTTGCATCAGTGTTTAAATCTAGAAACTACTTAAAATCAGAAAAATCTCATACCTACTATAAATAGGACTGACCAAACTTCGAACAAAAAAGCTACTTGAAATGTCCACTAGAAAAACATACACAGCAAATCCAGAAGCTATTCAAATTGGAAAAACTTACACCTACAATAGATAGAACCAGCCAAACTCCAAACAATACAAACTACTTGAAATATCAATTAGAAAAAACATTTACAACAAATCCAAAAACTATTCTACAACATAAATCATAGAATACTTATATCTAATATAGATAGAGGCAGACAAACTTCAAACAAAAGAAAAAACCCTAACACTAGCAGTAACAGTAGCAGCCAGTCATGAAGAGCATTAAACTAAAATTTTCTGAATCTGGGTTTCCTCACAGACCTGCAACAAACGTGCACTACACGGAGATTTTGTGTTTCTTCTGGTAGGACGTGGTAAAAACTGGAGCTTTTTGGGTTGGATAATGTGCAAGGGTACTTTCACAGCAGCTCCTCGTATTCTTGAGCTATGAATGTAGTTTTAGTTTACCTAGGCTAGGGTTACAGTTCAACTGACCTATCGCCTAATGACTAGTGTTGGCATTTAATGTCGAATTCCTAGGATGTTTGACCAGATTTCGACTGCCCCAGAAACTGCTAGAAATAACTGTCAGGGATTGTATTACTTCATCCATACTCAAACTTGTCCATTATCTCTGCTTGTATTGTGTACTTTCTGTGCTGATTTCTGATGGAGTTATAAGAAGACCAAAGACCAAAAGTCCATATCCAGAATTATCCAGACATGTCAGGAAATGTCTACATCATTGGGTCTGTATTGATGGCATTGGTCTTTACTGGTTTTTCTTACGACCAAGTTGAAAGATTAATGATTTAAAACAAGATTGTTTTCATAGTTAATAGATAGAGATTTTCTTTGGGTTCAAAATAAGATTGGAAACGCTTGAGTTCATTTTGAATAAGAAAACTTGTTTTTTTCATGATGGAATCCTTGTAAACATAGATTTTGCTTCTGTTTTGCCAGTGAGTTGTTTGTTTGAAACCATTTGAACTGTATTTTGAAAGGAGGGGCTAAAATTATCGCTGCATTTTTTTTCTTTTTTGGGTCATGAATGATTTCAGCCTTATCAGTTTTCCACAATCTATTAAATTTACATATAGTAGCTTTTAGTTTAGATTGTTATTCAGTTTTTGACATTCATAGCAATCTTTCTGTTACTGTGACTGAATAGTGGTTAGCAGTTATGCTAGAACAGTAGATTAAACAGTAGCTTTCTTTTTGGATGATAGATTATTGAGTGTGATGTAAAACATTAATTAATAATATATATAGTTCGAATCTAAAAGTAAATGTTTGTCCTTTTTAAATATAGAATTAATTGTATCTACTGTAAATTATTGAGTGTAATCTGAAAGATTGATTAAAAACATACACAGTCAAATCTAAAAATAAACTTATACACAATGTTTGTCCTTTTCAAATATAGAGCTAATCGTATCTACTATAGATTATTGAATGTAATCTGAAACATTGATTAAAAAGATATGCAGTCAAACCCAAAAGCAATCATACACACAATGTCTCTACCCTTTTCAAATATAGAGCTAATCATACATGCAAATGTCTACCCTTTTCAAATCTAGAAACACAATAGATTATTGAATATGATATGAGATGTTGATTAACAGCATATATAATCAACCCAAAAACAATCATCCACACAATATCTGCCCTTTGAAATATAGAGCTAATCTTACGCATGATGGATTATTGATTGTGATCTAAAATGATAATTAAAAACGTACACAGTCAAACCCAAAAACAATCATACACACAATGTCTGTCCTTTTGAAATATAGAACTAATCAATATACACAATGAATTATTGTGTTTGATCTAAAATGTTATATGTTATAGTCAAACACAAAAACAATCATCCACACAATGTCTGTCCTTTTAAAATATATAGCTAATCATACACACAATAGATTATTGAGTGTGATCGAAACGTAGATAAAAAATATACACAGTCGAACCCAAAAACAAGCATCCACACAAAGAGCTAATCATATAAACAATAGATTATTGATTGTGATTTGTAATGATAGTTAAGAACATACACCATCGAACACAAAAACAACCATACACACAATGTTTGCCCTCCCAAAATATAGAGCTAATCAATATGCACAAGGGATTATTGAATTTGATCCAAAACATCACAATCAAACACAAAAACAATCACCACACAATGTCTGTCATTTCAAAATATAGAGCTAATCAATACATACAAGGAATTATTGAGTTTGATCTGAAATATCACATTCAAACACAAAAAAACCAATAATCCATACTATGCTCTTTTGAACTAATCATAAACACAATAGATAACAGATTATTGAGTGTGATCTGAAATGTCACATTCAAACACAAAAAACAATCACCCACAGTATGTCAGGACTTTTGAAATATAGAATTAATCTTACACAATAGATTATTGAGTGTGATCCGAAATATCAATTAAAAATATACATAATTGAATCTAAAAACAATCATACATACAACATCCACCCTAAAGACTAAACAATTGAAACAATCTTTTCACTGTAATTGTCTACTATAGCCAAAACTATTGAATTGCACAAACTGATTTCTTTCTCAGTTCTCAAGCTGTGAACCAAGTATTGTTATCAAGATTATTCTATGAAAGTGCAATGGTGGTTCAAAGGCCAAAGCCAAACCTGATTCTACAAAACAAAGAAATCCTTTGGACATGCAGTTTTAGTTTAGCTTGAGGGCTATTTTTTCACCGAGTTACAGGCAATGTAATAAGATATTATATCTCCTCAATGGACTGTTTTTTCAGTAAGAATCAGCTGTTTATGTTGAATTCCATGGCCAGCTTCAAAATCCTTTGCATAACATCGTTATTGTAATACACTGAATGAATGAAGAAAATGACTATAAGAGCCTGCCTTAACACGTTGAACTGTGTTTAACTGTATTTGATTTAATGGAGTCTAAACTTTTAGATTTCAATGTAAAATACTGTTTTCTATCATATAAGTAAAATAGATTTTAAAGGGCTTCAACTTAGGATCAATAAGATTACAGTTAAACAACAACAAAACAATCACTCTATAACATTATCGTTTTGCTGTTTTGAACAGACAAAACTTTATGTTATATTACAGTTTTTAATTAAAGATTATTATTGTTGCTTTTATAGATATGCAGCCACCTTTTCAAATATTTTTTTGGCTGAATACAGTATTTACTGTATTTGAAGGAAATCAGCTTATCATATATTTCATTTTTGTATTGAATAAACTTATAATTTTGTGAATTAGAAATTATGTTAGTATATATGTGTGAGACAAATCTGTTTGAAGAGCATTCTATAAAACCACAAATTTGATAATAAAGAGAAGAATGTTATATAGAGATAGTTTATTGGCTAAATAATCATTTTTAACTAAATACTCGATGATATCTTAAGCATCAATTTCAAATATTATTTAAACGAGTTTTTGTTTTTAGAGATATTATTACTTAAGTTTTCTTGTAAGATGTGATATTGGAGTTATCTTGTGCTGCCACTCTTATTTAAGATAAAATCTGTAATAAGATAAAGATAAGACGTATCAATTAAGATTTCTGATAAGATGTAGCATTGGAGCTTATCTTTATGTTGCCAACCTCATATATTTGGACTTTTTATAACTAGAATGTATAAAAAATAAACATAGAAATCATAAATAAATTAGAATACAATAAAACTTAAAATATGATAGTTGAAATTCAATGTTTAACAAGTTTTATTTACTTTTTTCTAGATGGTTGAACTCTATTGAATAAATGGATTGAGAAAGATCTTCAAACTTTTAAAATTGCAACCTACTTTTAAGATTTTATAAATTAGGTTGTCATTAGATTTTTTTTCTTTCAAGTACATATTAAATATTATTATATATTTAATAGAGAAAATGTGTTTATATTTTATTTCACTTTTTTATTGAATTGTTATGTTTTATATGTTTCTATATAGTTTATGTTGGTTTATTGTTTTAAAATTTCATTTTAGTTTTTAAGAAACTATCTTTTCAAAACTCAATTTCAATTGGAAGGATAAACTATTAATTTTGCAACATTACTAATTACATTTTATTAAAATGAGAGTCAATGTAGATTCAAAACTAAATATAACACCACTATAATATATATTATATCACTTTCAAAGAGCCTTAGCATCTAACCATCCATTAGAAAAGGTTTAGTTCTAAGGGATGAATAAATATCCTAGCATTAGCCAATACCATCTAAATTACAAAACCGTGTGCTAAAAATGGGTCATGACAAACCAAAACAAAAATTGTATCCATTTAGACCTAGTCCAATTAGGGGGAAAGTTACAATGACCACCATAGAACTAGATATGCTATTCGTAACATGTACATAAATTTTAAAAAAGAAGCAACAAGAAGGAAATTTACACAGGACCCTTGCATAATTTTTTACATTTATCACATATATCTTATTTTTGTGGTGAAGACACCTCCACTTATTCATCCAAGTCATCATGTTCTCAACATCTAGAATCTTGTAATTAATATTAAGGGAAAGGATCACCCTTAGAACCTTAGTAATTGCTCCACTTCTTGATATAGACAAGTATAGAACTACTTTAACATGTGTAAATGATTGAGGTTGCAATCAAGATAAAATATAGCTTGTTGTTTCACATCCTTGATATCACTATGTAGTAGAAAAAATCTAGCTACAGTGAAGAGCATGGTGACATAATTTGACAATTAAGTTGCATCAAAGATATTCCTCTCCCCTTACATTTGTCCATGGTCTAACAAAAAGTTAGTCATTATGTTTCTAATCTAAAGGTAAGGAACACCATCCATTTCATTTTGCCAATTCCATATTCTCAAAACTCGCATACATAAATATATATTTTTATTTCCTTTTCTATATAGACAATAGAATTACTTATTAACACTCACTCCCATCTCCCATTCCTTTCTTTGTCACCCCTGCTCTATCTCATTTGGTTCCCTCCTTTTCACTCTCCTAGATACTTTATTTTCCCTTATTTGATTTTGAGGTAGATGTCATTATTTCAACACTTCAATAAGAGCTATCAAAAACCTTCATTTACATGCAAAAAATGGATCTCAAGACTTATTGAAGAGATAGATAATAAACCTACACATTTTACCAATATCGATACTCCAACATAATAACCAAACCATTATGTATTATACATCCAAGATCCCCATATCTCTATTAACCTTGGCAATTTCCATTAATAATATCTAAGATCTAGGATAAAGTCTCACAAGTTGTGGGATTCATTTGGGTCCAATGTGATGAAGGAGGCAAAGAAAGACAATACAACCTTTTTTGATGTGCACCTAAAGATGTCTCAAGAGTAGTGGGATGCAGTATAGCTCTTAACAAGATTTGACTTTCTTTGGTTCTTTATTTCTTTTTCATTTTTATAATTTTACTTTTGTTTCTCTCTAGTGTTAAGTCTCTTGTAGTGGTTGTGACATTTTCTTTGTTACAACATTATTGTTTGTGTGTTGTTGGATTCTTTAACTATTTATCTTTTTAATCTCTCATACAAGGGTTGATGTAGAAACTTTCCCTTTACCCAACATATATTGTTAATGATTGTAGCTTCGATCGGATGATTCCAATCAATGAAATCAAATGTTTGAGTGGCCTATCATCCTTAAACATTTGATATCTATCCTCCACCATTATCATGAAGCATTATTAATATTGATGACAATTATTGAGATGACATATATATTATATATGTACATAATATATATATATATATATATATATATATATATATATATATATATATATATATATATATATATATATATATATATATATATATATATATATATATATATATATATATATATATGATAATACACTAAACAAGATTTCATTTGTGACTTCAACTATAACGTCTTTTATGAGAATCAACTTAATAATCAATGAAACCAACAATAAATGGAAATGCAAGAATCAATAAAGGCATAGTCGGTATCGATTGTGATGATCACAGTCAACATGGACTATGGTTATCACAGTCGATAACCACTATTGGCCAATACACATAATTGGTATCAATATATATTATGAGCATCGATATTGGAATAGACTGTGATGATCACAGTCGGTATTGAATGTGGTTATCACAGTTGATACCCATATCGACTATCGTTGTCATATATTATATGTGAGTCGACTATTATATCGACTATCCTACATCATCATTATTAAGTTGTAAATTGATCATTATCGATTAGTTCAATGGTATATATTATTAGTAACAAATGAATGACTAAAATAATTATCAAGAGGCATGTCCCATTATATCATATATATATATACACATTGAAAGAGTAACTTGGAAAATACAGAAATCTACAAGTAAACTATTACAAGTTACAATAGAGATCCATATCAAGTATTCTCAAGTAAAGAAGTATATCATTATTGTATTTGAAGTTCATAATTTTCTCTTAGATCTACATTATCATCATATAGGAAATCTCATAGAAGTTAGAATATTATTCTAACACTATTACACTATAGTTTCACTCTACATACATCAAAGAAATAAGATAGAAAAAATAAAATTTCCTCTATTTTGAATCTGATCACATCTTAACATATATAAATGTCTGGTAAATATGTTAATAGTTTTTAGTATGTGGCAATGAAATTTTGGTGACTTTGTGATTCCCCCCCACCAAATTAATTAATGAGAGAATGCAAGAGGTTGAAACCCCTTCTTGTGAGGTCCGAGGGCAAAGCTCACAATAGTAATCTGGGGGTGACACCCTCGTTGGAGACTATTGAAGAAAATTTCTCTAGCAAGGAGATCAAGAGAAACAACACGAGAAAATATTGTTCTTTATTTAATAAAGGAGTTAGTTGTTGTTTTGGCATGTAAACCGACCTTTGTAAATCGCCAAAAATGGTTGATAAATAAGTGGGTGTAAAATGTAAAATATCATCAAATTGTAATTTTCTCTTCATTGGATAATAAAAGAAAGTGGATTGTTCTTTCTCCATGGATGTAGCTCATATTGGATGAACCATGTTAAATTTGCACTTGTTGTGAATTGTTATTTTTTCCTCTTTTATTATGCATTATAGATAATATTGTTTATTGATTTGATCTACCTAACCCCTAACAACAATAACAACACAAAAATAATTAAAATTAAAATTTCTTTTTTAAATAAGTATCTGGTAAACTTTTTAACATGATCAATGAAGATGGCATGACACAACCTTTGACCCCATGTTAAATGCTTTTGAGCCAAAGCTATGAACCAATGAGGCTACAATCAAGAAACCCCATCTTCAATTAGCAAAGTTGAGGCTCAAACCCATGAGCACATTGGATTAGTGAAGGCACAAGACCATGATCACAATGGCCTCGTAGGGGTTTGAACCTTTTTTGGTACAACAACACCACCACCACTTAATAACATACTAAGTGGTGAACTTCAATAAAAAATAATAATTCTTATTATCCATGTCAAATTAAGGATTAATTACAAACTTATTATATGATTTTTTAAAAATTGGATTAAAATTCAAATATCTATTTTTTCATATTTTATTGATATACAATACATAATTATTTTTAAAAGATACTTGGTGGATGTGATATTCAAGAAACAAAAGCACTCAATATGAATTTGTTAGTTATTGAACATATTTAGTAATAGGATTTACTTTAAATTATTTTTTTGTGTGAAATACTTTAAATTATATTATGTTAAATAAAAATCTACAACCTATTATTATTATTATTAATACAACCACATGTTCATTTTCATATATTTTTAATGAGAAAATAATTGATTATATTTAAAAGAAGTTATTTTATAATATATTTCACTTAAATTAGAATAATTATACAACTTTGTGAATTAAAATTATACTAGTATACCTATTAGTTGTCACAAACTTGTCAAATTAAATGATTATAATTTTTATTGACATATTTGCATTCATATGTGAGTGCAAAATGCATTTGGCATAATAACAATGTTTATGAGTCAAGCTTTCTTAAGTGTCACAAACATGTCAAATTAAATGATTATAATTTCTATTGATGTTTTTACATCCATATATGAGATAATACATGCTTAGCATAATAACAATGTTTATGAAGAAAACTTACTTGAAAATCACATTAGGCAAGGTTCAACTTAGAAATGCATAGAAGGATACAAAACAAACTTAGTTTATTATATTTAAATAATCATTTTTAGCTTAATTCAAGAATCATTTTTTTAGTTTTTAAATTATGCAATTTGAATAACTTTTAGTTTGTAAAATGTGATAAATTAAAATTAAAAATAATAGATCATATGATAGAATTTTACAATATACAAATTGAGATATAGCTATTAATATAAATTATTGTTGTTAGATGATATTTTTTAATAAAACATCTATTTTTAAAATAAGATTTTCTAGACTTTTTAATTACATAATTATTTAAGATTTCATAAATCATATCAAGATTAAAATTATCAAATTATTTAAATACACATAATAGTTTTATATAATAGACATAATAAGAGATAAATGCTTCATATTTTTTTTAAAAAAATTTGTTTTCCATAACAATCGCACCATGAAGGATTGGGGGCCTAGTTTGATTAGCGAGAGCTTCCTGTGGTAAAGCATGAGGTCATGAGGCCTAATCTCCCCCTAGCCCACATGGTACTGGAAGACATGTCGCATCAGTGTTGACATCATTGATCATGTTAAAAACTTTACCTAGCACACTATAGTTTATAAGGGGTGCTCTGTCCAATTCCTACAATCTAAAAACATTGTGCACCATGAAAATAGAAATATATAAAACAAACGAAACTTAAATACTAAAATTAATTTTCTTATACCATCTTAGTTTGTTTTGAATGTATCTTGATAATTAGGTTCTAGTCAATATAATATGGTCTAATTTTCAACCTATCAAATGTTATATTCTCTCAAGGTGTATAATGATTTTTATGCAAAGAAGTCTTATTCACTTGCATGATTCTCACTTTCTCTAAACCCATGCCTTCAAACATTGTTTGAAATTTTATTTCTAATTTTTTTTTTATATATTCAATTAATTTACTTTTAAAATGGTTCTAAAATGATTCTCATCTAAATAAAAATTATGACAATTTTATAATAAGTACATAGTTATTTTAAATTTTGTAAATAATCTTGATTCAAATTTTTGTCGATATTTGTATAGAACACTTTTCTTCAAATATTAAAAAGGGGTATGATTTTTTTTATTAGTAACAATATTGTATTTTATTAAATAAAGAAAGATTACATAAAACTTTCAAAATCCAGGCACCTTACATCCACCATTTTTATACCCCCAAAAAACATCTACCCGGCTGCCCTATTATGTCAATTTATAAGCCTCAAAATTCTACATTTCCCTACCTTTATAGTCCAACATTACACTAATAGTTCATAACAATAAGGTCCTTATTAGGAAATAACATCTACATTCACCATCCATTTCATTTTCCTTTCCATAAATTGTTCTCCCAATGGCTCAAGAATGGCATTGATTATTTTTTCATCTTTATATTTCATTAAGCCATAAATCATTTCTTTCTTCATCGGGCTTTAAAACCCTTTTTTTGTTTCTTTGTGTGTATTGAAGTTGTTGCCTCCATCTTTACACATGTTCGCTTTCAAGCTAATTTCTTCTTCTTCTTCAATTTCGGTGCTCCATTCTTTCCCAAATTCTTATGTTGTACTGCACCAAATCATCTCCTTCTTCACACCTAACAAACAAAATGTCACCTTTTCCAATTTTAAATCTCCTAGCACGGCTCCATTAACCCTTTTTGAATTCTACAATCATAAATACTACTCTTTGGTTAGTATGGAAAACAATAATTCCCTTTCATCGCACACATTTTGAGTCTTTTCCGCCAAATTTTCATATGAAGAGAATATTAAAGCATCCTCTCCATAACCGCTTCCTCCAATGATGATGTCATCCATCATTTATTCACGTCGTCACAAACATTTCAAACCAATATCATCTTACGTAATCAAATCTATCGATCTGACATTCATTCACCTCATTAAAGGTGGTAGCCCAATTTGATAAGACATCCGCTTCCATATTACCTTCACATTTTATATGACTAGTTAAAAAAAAATTGAAGTTGTTTAACAATTCCCATATTGCTTCAACAATGTTTTGTAGATGCCAAGCCTTCGTGTGATTTTTGATCAATGCATTAACAATAATCATTGAATTGCCTTCCAAGTGCACTTTCTTTGTGCATTAGCAATTTTTCCCAAGCATAAAGCTAGCAATGTAGCCTTGGCTTCCACCATATCATTTGTTCCATCCGGTAGCCTTTGTGCCCCTATTTCCAAAGTATTCCCCTACCAATCTCTCATAATTTCTCCTACACCAGAGAGCCATGGGTTACCTTTGGTAGACCCATCAAAATTTAATCTAATCTATTCCTCCTCTGGCTCTTTCCATTTAACAATATTTTGCCCGAGTCCTTGTTTATCTATCTTGGATAAATTACCTATCATTATTATCTTAATTCCTAGCCAATTTTGTTAATCTCTATTGAGCATTTAAGGTTGTCATTAGTATCAAAGGATAGTAAACAGGTCGGTCAATTACTTATATTGAGTTGGTCGGTAACTAGAAGTAAGACAGAGTAGTTGGTAAAGCTTTTACACTGAGCATCACACAGTTTACCGAGCACCAGCAACACCGACACCGATGGATAGTAAACACCAAGCATCGCAGTATACACCGAGCAGATTATACAGTGTTTACCGATGATCATAGAAAATGGCATAGTAATCTGAAATGGCACATTCTTCTATGCAAACGGTTACAACAAATCATAAAATAGTTTACCAAGATCGAGGAGCATTTATTGTAAAAGATAATCATTAAATGTAATGTTTATCTTATTTGTAATAGTTGATCTAGGTTATTTTGCACCATAGATCTTAGGGTTATGATTATTCTTGTAACCTAATTTTTGCTAAGGTGGCAAAAATAGAACACTATATATTTTGTTTGTTCGCACCATTTTATGGTATGGGTGAACTAATATATATGAATCACGGAGCACTTGAAGACATTGCCAAACTTCAAGACAATCAGTTTACCGAGTAGAACAAAGTACAGAGGATATCAGATTAAGCAGAATCAGAGAAGGCTACCGAGCAGAACAGAGTAAAGAACCATCACAGATAAGGTGATATTTTGATGAGCACTTATAGATCTATTTCAGACAATTGAGTTGTCAATTAGCAGATAATTGTCTATTACTTTCTGACAATTGTGATAGAGTTTTTGATAAATCTCTTAATAGAGTAGACTTAACAGTCTTATGTAAATCTCTTAACCGAGTACACACTTCATTAGTGTTGTTTAAATCCTATAACTAGGTAGATCTAGCTAATCTAATATGTTACTCCTAATAGGGTAAGATCACCATAAGTGATCAAAACTTGTAGCCTTAACATGCAAACCTTTTCTATCTGCAGTAGTGAAGAATTTGTGGGTGTCATCCCCACTGTAGTTTTTACCTTCTTACAAGGGTTTATGCGTTACCAAAATACTTGTTTTATGTGATTGTTATATTGATTTCATGTTGTTTACTTTCTTAAGTTAACTAGATGATTGATTTATACAATTGTATTCAAGTTATTTTGATCGGTTATCACAGTATTCAGTTATAGATCAAAAAGGTTTTACAAGTAAAGTTTTGAAGGCACTGATTCACCCCTCCCCTCTCAATACCTATCTCTCCTAATTCCAACAATTGGTATCAGAGCTGAGTTCTCTTATTGAACTGTCTAACCACCGAAGGGTAAAGATCTAAGTCATGGAGAGATACAAACTTGACAAGACTATTGAGAATCAGAAGATACAAATACAGATGTTTGTGGAACAGTATAAACAAGCCAAGGAAGAACTAAAGAAATTACTGGTTGAAAGGAAGAACCTTGCAATTCAACTAAATGAAATTAGTTATCATGAAGAACCTATTGATGAAATATTTGATCATATTGGATCAAGCTCTGGAAGCATCTCTGACGGATCTAAAAGCATAATCTCTGATTTATCTGAAAAGAATCAGCATCTATCTAAGAAAGTAAAAGCACTTCAAATTGGTCATGAATCTCAAATGGTGAGAATGGTAGAAATCATGAACAATACTAGACAAGCTAAACAAGATCATAATCTGGCTATTGAAGACCAAAGACTGATGACTGAACAACTTCAAGCAAAAGAAAGTGAAATATAGAGACTCACTGATTGTCACTTCCAAGTATCAAATCAGATGATTACAGTTAATCAAGAAATGAACCGAGTAAATGGAGAATTATCAAGAAGACTTGAAGATGTTGCAATACTCAGAGAAGATAATGAAAAACTGAGAAATGAAATAAAGATACAAAAGCAGCACAATGAAATGATGAAGATAGCTAAGGATAGTTCTAAAAAGATTGATGATTTCCTAACTAATCAAAGGAGATTCAGAAGCAGAGTCGGTATAGGCTACACCGGTGAAGGAGAATCATCACAACAAGCTAAAAAAGTCAACAACAATCAAAGTCAGAAACTTAAAGTGTTGAATTGTTATCACTGTGGAAAACCAGGACATACATCTAATGTGTGCAGAAGCAAAGCACAAGGTAAACCTCCTGTCATTCCTAAATTCAATGGATATTGTTATTACTGTGGTAAGTTTGGACATCCAGCTTATGAATGTAGAGCTAAGAAGAATGACATTATTACTACTGAGGAGAAAATATGCTATATTTGTAATAAGCATGGACACACTGCAAGGGACTGCAAGGCGAAAATGAAACAAGTCTAGACACCTAAAGAGAAACTACAACGAAAGCCATATCAACCGAAGAGACAAGGTAACTCATATGTTTGGGATTATAATACATGGAATAATTGTGATGTATGTGGTCGGTGTGGACATATTGCAACAAACTGTTATAGAAAGAGTCAGATTGGACAATCAAGAAACTAGACAAATGCAGGAATGGCATGTATGCACTGTCATAAGGTCGGTCATGTAAGAAAGAACTGCAGAGACTGAGCACTTGATGAAAACCATATATTTGAGAGTGGATATAACATTGCAAAAATTACAAAGTTAAGGAACACAATGTGGAAGAAGGCATCTAATGAGAGTGTTGAGTCAAGTAACATTGTTGGTGAAACCTCATCCACTGGATTGGGTGACATCGGTACCTCCACTTAAGATGACAAAGGTATGTATGGAACTGACATTTTAAATGATCACATTTTACATAAAATTCCTTATATATGATGTACAAATACCAAATCTGCATGAATAAAGATGCACTATGGTTTATGTGTTATAAGTTTACAAATGTCACATAGTCGGTAAAAGAAGAAACGTGAGTTGTTACCCATCGGTAATCACTATACAAGGTTAACCGACAATAGTGCAAACTGATGAATAAATTCTATGTTAACCAAGAAAAAGGAATTGTAGACATTACCGAGCTGACAACTATTTCATCTTAGAAGTTAGGTCACACATTTAATGCATCAAAGTTTGAGCGGGAATATCGAAAAGTCTATATATACACAAAAATCAAGTTCGTTGTTACATTGTGACTTCGAAGAATAGAGATTTTACAGATAACAGTTCGAGCTAAAGATTTTCAAAAAAGATTCAAAGCTACTATAGATCGAAGTGACAACAATTCTTCGACGATAATGAGTAAGTCCATCTGCTACCGAATACTGGTTATCTGTTGCTTGCCAAAAACCCTAGAAATAATTTATGGCATCAACATCGACTGTAAGCAAATCGCAAAACATTGAGGAGGAAGTAGAATTAATTGTTAAGGCACATTTTGCTGAGGAGAAATTTAAACCACATCCCAAGGTCACAACACAAACAGATGATATGGGCGCATTTTTGAGTATCCCAGATAGGGTTTTGTTAACAGAAGACGTTATGGCCTATATTCACTGCAAAATCAGAGAAGTATGTGATTTTGAGACCATTGCTTCTTATCAAAAATTATGTGGACCAGATGGAAAGATTAAATCTGAATACAAGAAGATTGGGGAGTCAGGGTTATCATGTTTTACATACTTCCCGCAATCCTTCCAAAATGACTGGATAAGAATCGTGCTAAGCAGATTTCATGATGGCAAATTTTGGTTAGATAAACCTGTTGAGGTCACAAAGAAGATTATCAATAGGGTTACAAGGTACCGTACAACCGACAAAGCCAAAGCCTTTCGAAGTTTGTCTTGTCCTGACATAGAAAAGAACATTGGAGCTCAATGGGATGGTAGGGCACTGAAAATCTCAACCATCAAAGACCAAGCAGTAAAATTTGTAGCTCATGTCATCGGGTACAAGATATTTCAATCTAGCAGACCAAATAGTGTACCCTGCAGCGCCGTGGACATGACATATAAAATTGTGAAGAAAGATCACCAGGTTGATCTTGCCGAGCTACTACTACACCAACTGCATGATAATATAAAGACAATAAAAGCAAAGAAGTCCAATACATGTAAGTACGGATCACTACTTGTCTGTACATTTTTCTTTCTGCAAAAATATGTACCAGGTATCGGTAAAGTAAACTGGCAATCTGACAAACCGATAACTATACAAATTGGTGAAATGATGAAAAGTCTAGGAGACAATCTGAATAAGGAATTCAAGGCATATTTCAAAGAATTTCAGGCAAAAATACAACAGAGGAGTAGAATTCCAAGGGATTTAGTGAGTAAATTTGAAGATGATATATGTTTTGTAGTCAACACAGACCACTCAATGATAAAGGTAGTAGAACCAAGAACAAAATGGTTAGCACCGATGGGATATGAAATGAATCATGATTTCACTTTGAAATCTATTAATGCATTGCTGGCATTACCGATAGACATCACTGCCAGTAGGTTTGGTGTATATGAGGAAGCTAATTCATGAATCACAACAGGCATAGAGATCAGAAAAATGTTTAGAAGAGCGAAGAAAATGAGAAAAGATCTCACAACAAAATATGGAAATGCATTTGACTCATCTAAGGAGTCACCAGTTAAAGAAGCAACCGAAGGTCAGTTATAGTTGGCTGACAAGCCCTATGATAGTGAGGAGACCGAGTTAGATAAAGAAAAGGATCACACACCGGCTCCTCCCACTAATGATGAACAAGAAATGCAGCTACTAGAACCTGAAGGAATGAAGACATGTTCGTCAACTGCTGCACAATCTACCGAGCATGTAGAAGTAAAAGTAGCAAAAAGAAGGGCAGCTACACTGACAAGGAAATATGTTAAGAGAAAGAACAAGAAAGTAGCTGAGCCACCGAAGAAAAAGAGGAAATACATAAGAAGTAAAGAAGGCATAGAGGAGACTGACACTGAAAATGATCCTGAACAATTCAAGTTAGTTCATAACAGGGAAAGTACAATAGAAGAAATAATTGAAGATATAATTGAGAAAGGAAATCTTATAGATCTAGGCATAGGCAAATTTGACAAAATGTCAATTGAGGACAAGACAAAGCTAGAACATGTTGTCGTTGAGATGATGATTAAATTCAAGAAAGTACTGATGGAATTCGCATGTCAATTGCCAAAGGAACTTGATGACAAAATAAGTGAAAGATGGGCTATTGCACTAGATACAGAGAAAAGGAAAAGAGAACAATCATTAAGTCATGCAGCCTCACACATTAGCTATGTTGTTGTAAGTGAAAACATGACAAAGTATCAGGCTAAATTTCTAGTCAAGAATAGAGCTATGTAGATCATGGATGAGAATGTGGATGATATGGATGTCATATGTGACTCTCTATGGACATCAATTTTGAAAGCAGAAGAGAAAGCTGAATAGGAAGCATTCTTGAAATTGTCTAAGAAGAGACATAGTTCAAAAGGTAAAGGTAATTTAAGAAAATAGAGGACACCGGTATATCAGTTACCGAGGTAATTGATGTTATCGAACAAAAGGAAGAAATCAAAATTTCACAGGATGCACCAGATCAAGTTAAGATCCACTTGTAGAAGCAAACCGATGACGATGCACTCATTGAGGACATCACTAACGGTGATCTTGATGATGAGGATGATGAAGATGTGACAATTGCACCAAAAAAAGATGAAGCATTAGACACTAATAGTGTGTTCACATTTCTACTAGGTGAACTACCTGTACTTGCAAAGGTAGTTGAAATAATTTCCCAAGTACAACCTGATGCTTCTCATCCTGAGCAAACTAATGATACAACTGAGATACAAGCACTTGAGCAACCTGTAGATATAAATGAGCCTACCAAAATAGAGGCACAGTCTACCAAAACAAAGGAATCAGAAGAAATAAAGTCAACCAAGGTGAACCCACCTAACACTACAACCAAGACTCCCACACCATCTACCGAGGAGTAGAAGAAGGAAGATAATGTGTCAATTGGGAAAGATACTCTGAGAAGTGGAGAAAAAGCTATTGTTATAAGTGAGAAGAAGTAACCTCTTGCACAAAAGAAGAAGAAGAAGAAAGCCAAAGGGCCGGTCACCATTGATGACGTTATAATTATACCAGAATGTAACCCGAGAACCCTAAGCCTTGAGGAACTAAGTAGATATGGGGAGTTCTGTTCAAGGAAAGTGGCACAAGAGAAGTTAAGGCAAGAACACAAACGTAAAGAAGTGTTAAATGATGTGAGGGATATTCTACAATAGATATTACCAGAGGAAAATACTGATGAAAATACTCCCATCTTAGATCTATATGCACCCTAAAATGGTCACCTAGACTTTGGGCCCCCATTTTGCAATTTATCAAATCCCTGAATCAATATTCTCAAAAATCAACGTTTTCAAATATATCAATTTCCTTGATCAAATCTCATTTCATCATTTTTTATTATTCCTTGGAATAACCATTTTATCTTAAAGTCTTTATTTATTTAAAAGGAATATTTCCTCCCCTCTTAATAAATAAAAAGCCCCCACTTTTCCTCTTATCCTAAGTAGCACAAATAAAGCATCATTCTTATTTTATAAAAAGGGAAAAAGTACCTTTTGTCTCATATGGACACAAAAGTCAACTCCTATTTTCCTATTGGAGGATACTTGTGCACATGGATTGCTCCTCTTTCAAGCTCCATCGTTGATTAAGTCTTTTGCCTCTTAATCTCAATGGTCCATTTCACCTCATTTCTTATAAAAGGAGAGCTCTCCTCCTCATTTGATCATCATGTTTTCATGTTATTGTTATGCTGCAGGTTTTCTAGGTCTATTTGGAGCTTTCTTGAAGACACTTTTGCATCCAAGCTTTGAAGCCTTTTGTTGCATTTCATCTAGTTTCATATTTTCTTTCATAGTTTCATGATAATGGCATTCTTAGCTTAGATTTCCTTTTTATATAATAGATTAATCTAACATAGCCTAATTAGGAAGGTTGTAATCTTTGTACTTTCCTTTCATAGCGTAATTTTGTACTTGCACTTTCATAGAGTAATTTGCGTACTCATATAGGTTGCATTGCATTGCATTCATATTGATTTCATTGGAGATATTGGCACTCTTGCCCTTGTCTTTGATTTGGAATCTCTCATTGTGTGGTTGACTAGCAAGGTCATTAGCTTAATAGCTCTAGCTGAGAGCAAATTTCAAATCTTGCAACTCCATGCATAGAGAGCTATGGATCGATTTGTGAGGGCTCATTCTTGAGTTTCCTTGCATGTAAGGATTCATAGAAGTGTGGTCACATTTTCACCATACAAGATCAACTTTCTACACTCGCCGAAAAAATCAATGCCCCTGATACCGATGCAGACAAAAGAATAGAAGAAAGGACAGAATCAAAGATTCAGAACAAATTGGTAGAAAGGATTAGCATAGAAGTGGCACTGAATAAGGTAAAATTATCTAAGGTCATTACAAAGGTAAAATCTATCACCTAGATAATCTGTCAACTTCTAATCAAGTTTGTACTTCAGACACCTTCACTGTAGAAGTTAGTGAAAAGATAACAAGTTTAGAAGCAGAGATAAAATTGAATACACAAGCAGCTATCACTGAGCCAACTACTTTCTTAAAGCATAGTAATCAAGTTCAGGAACTCCGGCGGCTGATAGCAGATTTAAGAAAACAAGAAGCACACATCACTGATCAGGTCACAGACTTACAAAAAGAACTCACTCCTTACCTGAAAATTTTTGAAGCACATATTGTCAAAGTTAAACAACTTGTAGCAACACCAGAGATTTTGGTGTTGGATAATATCTTTGACATGCATGCACAAGTCGGTCTTGAGCATATTGCTCTTACCAACTTGAAAGAGGAATGAGACAACCTATTGGAGTCTGTAAAGAAAACCCATCCACACATTTTTTATAAGATGTAAGTGTACATTCTATTTTTCTGTATTTGGCATTATTATCAAAAAGGGGGAAAACATGTATATGCCAAATAAGTATAGTTTTGTTATGTATATTACATACTATCGGGAGTATGCACCGAGGGGGAGTACTTTGTACTTAGAGAAATTTTTGTTGTTAAACCTCTTGTTGGTTTAACAAGTTGTGCTTGTAGGTGCCTCTTGCTTGAATATTTTGCTAAAAGAACGCATGTCAAAGAGGGCTACTAACAATTTTTGCAGGGCTGCCCTAAGCATAAAAACCAAACCAAGTGCTTGTGTTTTATTTCATTTCAAGTGTGGCAATCACTAGTTGTTCATTTTCATAGGAATCTTAATATCTTGTGGAAGGGATTTTGAGGTGGTAGGAGAATTATGCTCTTCACCCTTGTGGTGAACCAAAAAATCTTGACCCATCTTGGAATTTTGGAAGCAAGAGGGTAATTGAACCTCTTTTTGGTGTGTTTGGGAGAAATTCTTGAGATAGGGGAGTATGCTCTTCACCCTTGTGGTGAACCAAAAACCTTGAACCTCAAGAGTTAATCCATTCTTTGTTTAGCATTAGAATCCTTTAGCGGGCCTGCTCTTGAGCAATCAAGAGGAATGACCCAAGTGGGGACAAGTTAATACCGAGCTATTCTGACCCACTATAAACTCAAGGCTATCGAGGACACAAAACCTTGGTAGACATAACACTTTTCTTTGCTTGATGTGAGTAGCTCATGGGATTGTGACCATGGGGAAAGCATTGAGAAAGAATGCTTAAGGTACTCTTGAGGCCATGAGGTCCAAGTCCTCTATGAGGAGCAAGAGGGGTGTTGTGAATGGAAGCCCTAACTATGAACCATTAGATAGAAGCCACCTTATTTTGCCGCTTATCTTCTTAGTGCAAGGATTGATCTAAGTGGAACAACCCAGATCACCTTAAGATACTCACCATATGTGTTCCTTTGGTTGTGTCTTTGGCACTTCCATGACAAAGCCAATATCTATTCTGGGTAACCACTTTGTGTGAGGCAAGGGAACATCAAGTTGTGGGCTAAGTTGGTAAGTATTGAGCCTTGAATTTTTAGGATAGATTTGCTTGAAGTGTCTTCGATTGTGTGATACCAGTATAAATGTTCTCAACATACAAACAATCGGTAGCATTCATAGGGTTCTTTTTCAATTTTGATATCACAAGTGTTTGTCTTGGCAAGGTTGCTTTTGCCCTTGTTTCAAGTATTTTGAGACATGTTTGATCCCATGCTATTTGCAAACCTATCAAATTTCTGCTGATATTGTGATTAAGATCAAAAACATCAACCCTCAGACTGAAAACTTTGATCAAACAGACCCAAAAATGCAAATTTTACACAATTCTGGTGAAGATTTGAACAATTCTGCAATAGTATCGCCTGCACTGAGAAGTTATATCGTGCGATAGTTTGCGTCTGCTGGACTATCACCTGCCTTGCCTAGTGTTTATCGCCTGGAAGTTATCAGGTCTGTCACCTAATAAAAGGTGAAATATCACCCTGTTATAGGTATATTGCCCGGTTAGCTTGGATCTATCGCCTGGGTAGTTTCTGCTGTGTTTCCAGTTCAGTCAGCTTCAATTGCTGTTAGTCAGATTAGGTCTTTGAGTAGGTTTCTTACTCTATTGTTAGAGACCTATCTTGGCTCTAAATCTCTGGTTTTTTCCCTCTAGGGACAACATTAATCAATTTACAAGGTCTCTTTGGAAATAGTTGTCAAGTTAGAAGGATATTCTTGGTGAAAAAGTTTATCTCTAGAATTGTTAGCTACATTCTTGGAAAATTTTAGTACTCTTATTGTCCAAATCATTTTCATTTAATCTCAATTTTAATTATATTTTGGCCTAGTCCAACCTCCTGGTTCAAAAGTGCAAGGGTAGTCACCCTTTGATTTGAAGCACCTCTTTGACAGTGTTGGTAAAGCCCCTTTTGATATTTCTATCTTTTTATTTCTCTTTGGAAAATAGAGAACTTTGATTATCCTAGTTTGGTGTTGATACTTTGAGAGGTCACCCTATCATTAAGAATCTTTCTCTTTCATGTCAATTACAACAAGGTACCAAGTCAGTCAAGGGAAGTGACCCCCTATTGTCTTTAGCTAGTTACCACCAGTTAAGACTCATCAACAACACAAGGGAAAAGAACCCCTTTTCGATCAATCTCCTAAAAGTGAACCCAAGGTTTGTTTTAATCCCAGTAAAGTGAGTACCTCTTTAGCACCTCTTTCATCAAGTATGGACATGAATTACACTTTCAATCGACAACAAATAGAAGCAATGAACCAAACTATTGATGACATATTTCAACGGCATAGGGGTAACATGACGTCTACTAGGTCTGCATATGCTAGTCCACCTAGATCGCCTCCTATCAGCACAAGATATCTTGATGCTCACCAACGAGCTAAGAGAAATTACCAACAAACTCACTCAGATTCAGGGTCACAACATGAAGACTAGAACAATGAATCTAGTGACCACCATATCAATGCAGCTAATGCAATCAGACATTCAAGGCAATCTTCTCCACTAAAAGATACCTCTTGATATGCAAGTACAAGATTGAAAAGCATTGAAAGGGAGAAGCAAGCCTATCTAGATGAACAAGCTGCCAAAAGGGAGAAATTTAGACAACTAGAAGAAGAGGAACGTGCATTATTGGACATAAGAGAAAGAGTCACTCAAGAAGAACAAGATAGGCTCTATGCACAACAACTCCAAAATCGATTCAATGGGAGGGGTACCAATAGTGGGACCAACTCACCCCCATCTACCCCCTCACCAAGTCCTAGAAGAAGCTCAAGGACACCCTCAAGATCCCCAAGTCCTAGGGGTAGAAGGACTTCAAGATATGATCACCATAGGAGACATTCACCTCCTAGACATTCACAACAACCCTCCCAATGAGCACATCATGGCTCACAACATGGAGGAAGTTATGCTAACTTTGATCATATAGATTTTATGACTATGCAGCAAGAACCATCTTTCCAAGCACATGTAGAAAGATATGTGGAACAAAAACAAGGATTAGTTTCTAGAAAGTCTCATCAACAAAGGTGCTAAGGTCCCATATGATTTTGATGTGCACCAAAAGATTAAGAAACAAAGTCCTTCAACCAACAAGGTGATCATGCAAATGCAAAGGGACATAGAGAAAATGAGAGCTCCTAAGAGTACATTTAACTTGGACTCCATATGTCCCAACCCTATAGACAAAAGTGTGGTGATGATTGAATTTCCTAAGAAGGTTGAGTTCCCAACTTATGACAAATATGATGGCAGTGGTGACCCTCATGACCATGTTAGACAATTTTATATAATGAGCTTTGCTTTTCATCATGAAGACTCCTACTTAATGAGATTATTCCCAAGGATTCTAAAAGGTCAAGCTATGGAGTGGTTCACCAACCTTACTCCTCCAATGAAGACATTTAAAGAACTTGTCCAAAGATTTGTCCAACATTTTGCTTACAATCTATCAAGGTCAGTCACAATGCTTGATTTGTGTAAACTCAAACAAAATCAAGGAGAACCTTTTGTCACCTTCTTGCAAAGATGGAGACGGTTGTGCTCGAAGTATCCTAGAACAATTCCTGAGGAAGAACAAATAGACATAATTGTGAGCAATTTAATACCAGAGCTAAGATAGGAAGTGAGGAAAATGGTTTTTAACTCATTTGATACCATGGTAGAGACTGCATGTCGCATAGAAGATGTCCTAAAAGAACAAGGCATTTTGGCCAAAACAACGAATAACAACAATGGCCAAAACAACAATAATAATGGTAATAAGGACAAAAAGAACTCTTATTGGAATAAGAATAAGAAGTGGTCAATGATGGAGTTGTTGACTCATCACAACCTAAGAATGAAGGAGTTCTTAATCTCTCTAATGTGGTCCAAGCCATGAAGCTGCAAACATCCTCAGAACAACAAGAGAATAAACCCAAGTATCAAGGGAGACCTAAAATAGAAAAGAGACAATTTACCAAACTTGGAGACTCATATGTAGATATTTTCAAAACATTGATTGTTCATAATTTAGCACAACCTCAAGATCCTGCCAAACACCGCATATCGGATCCTAAGCCTCATTGGTGGGATGAGAAGGCTTTTTGTGTCTTTCACAATGGAATTGGATACGATATATAAAATTGCTTTAGACTTAAGCATCTTGTCCAAGATCTTATTGAAAGTGGAAGATTACAAGTTGATGGGTTGACCACAAAGCTTTTAAAGAACCCTTGCCAAAATATGAGAAAGGAGACAACTCTAAGGGTAAGAATGGCAAGGCCGCTATCAACTACACTTACACAGCCACTGAGAATGTCATTAATATGCTTAAAGTTGTTGATGATAATGTCAACATGATGAGAGGGAAAGACCCCTATGGTTATGACTCACCTCCCATATTTGATGAAGAACCTGTTGTTGTGCTTAGAGGTCCTCACTCACAAAGGATGTCTCAACCCCTCAATGCTATCACTAGGAGTCAGTATCAAGCTCCCATTGTTATTAGAGGTCCTAACTCTAGAAAGTCTAAATAGCCAATGACAAAGGGTGTTCTTCCTAAGCCCGCTGTTGGCCCTGATTTGAACTATAACCTTGTTGATCAATTACAATGGACACCAGCGCAGATATCTATTTTTGAGCTTTTGGAATTTTCCCCTAAGCATAAGTGTGTCCTTGAGGATGCTTTGTGATCGGCTAGTGTCCCTAATGATATAGATGTAAACCAATTCCAGAATATAGTCAACCACTTGGCTAGCCCTCACCACCTTACATTCTCAGAAGAAGATGATAATTCATTAAGCCACCCACACAATTTGGCCCTTCATATAGAGGTTATGATCCACAAGACCCGTGTGAGGCACATGTTGAGAGATGGGGGTGTTGGGCTTAATATCTTCTCTTTGAGCTTATTGATGGCCTTGGGTTATTCAAAAGAAGTCATTGATACAAGAAAGAAGATCACCATTAAGGCTTATGATGAAGTAGAACATAGCTCTAAAGGGTTGGATGTTCTTCCTATTCGAATTGGTCCTATAGAGAAAGACATTTTGTTTCAGATTGTTGATGCTGGTCCTTTGGCTTACAATATTTTGTTGGGTAGACCATGGATACATGAGATGCAAGTAGTCCCATCTACTTATCATCAGTGTGTGAAGTTCCCTTATAATGGAGTAGAAATTTGCATACCAGGGGACAAAACATTATCAGTCAACATAATTTCAGTAGGGTCTCACATTCATTTGAATAGGGAGGCTGACACTTTTGATACTACATTTGAACAATGCAAAGACAAATTCAAAGCCATAGATCTTGGCATGGGGGATTACAAAATTGATTCATTCACAAAATTGCCAATTTCCCCTAGGTCTTATGGCAAACCTTCTCAAGAAATGAAGCCCTCATCTTCAACCATGACATTGTTTGATAAGTTTGTAGAGTCCTCAGTTCTGATTCAAGAGGAAAAAGAAGAGGTTGTCATTAGGAACTAGATTTACTAAGAAGAGAAATACAAACATAATGAAAATTTTGCACCTTCTCCTAGCGCTTATGGGAGAGGGTATACATTGGTCAAGAATATGGGTTATCCAAGACATGGTCCCCTTAGTCATAGGTTGGATGCTAAAGCTAAACCTCTTAACCATGCTCTTTTTGGATGAAGGAATAAGTCAACAATTGGCTTAGGTTTTGAAAATGAGAAACAAACAAGCATCCCTATCTCAGCTGCGACAGACAGTGACAATGACTCAGACTACACACCTAATCTTTCTAATCAACAAGACATGTCTAATGATTGGGTGCCTTCAACAGCTCTCCTTTGGGGAGATTCAAAAGATTTGACAATTGACAGTCCTCCTATCCTAGCTATGATGGATAGTGACTTTATGAATGCTAGATTGATAATGGAAAGAGTTTCTATCCTAGCTACGATGGATAGTAACAATGCTAGTGTTAGGGAAGGGGAAACCCTTCCCAACCTTGAGGCTTCTACATCACGAGGCCCCAATAATGATTCAGAGATAGACTCACATGAGTTTGAATGGGACTCACTCTCAGATGCAATAGTTGATTTAGACATGGATGTTGTCCATACTTATAGTACCCAACCTGATGTGATTGATGAGCCTAGCGTAGGACTAGAGTATTGGACTCCCTGAATTGCCTTAGTGGACAACACTTTGTTTGGTAGGACAAATCCTGATTCGTGTATCTTAGAAAGAGACTTGATGAATCCCAATTATATAGTCACCAGAAATAACACTTTCCACATAAACAATGTTGAACTAGTCATTGACTTACCCCTTATCAACCGTCATTTGACTGATTGGTCTCAACACTCTCAAGAGCTACAACTCCTCACATTTCAAAATGACTATGAAATTTCATGTTACGTAAATGCTCTTGAACCCGTAGTCTCTTCCACCCGTGAACCTACAACAAGTATGATAGAGCCTGATATTAAGTACCTCAGTCTAAAAATAAAAGAAAAAGAAAAATGGTCCTGATGGGAAAAACCACTTTGTGGCAATGTCAGAACCCATAATAGTAAAAATAAATGATGTATCCAAGGGTGAAAACCTCTTCGAGGTGCCTAAGGATGGGGTACTTAATAACTTGCCGAGTTACTTCCAAGATAGGTCATCAATTCTCATTGAGCCTACACAACCAGTGAATTTGAATACAGAAGAGGCTCCTCAAATAGTGCACCTAGCTTAGTCTCTATCAGTTGAAGAAAAAGAGGCATATACAAAGTTTTTGCAAAAGAAGAAAATCAACTTTGCTTGGACATATTTAGACATGCCAGGGCTTGACACTGATCTTATTATGCATCATCTATCTATAGCTCCAAGAATAAAACCGATCAAACAAAGGTTGAGGAAAATGCACCCTCACGTAGCTCTCCTTGTAAAAGCAGAATTAGAGAAGCTCTTAAGAGCTAGATTTATTAGAGCTATTGACTATGCTGAGTGGATCTCAAATATTGTTCCAGTTTCAAAACATGATGGATCCATTCATGTATGAACAGACTTTAGAGATCTCAACAAAGCATGCTCAAAGGATGAATTTCCACTTCCAAACATAGACATGATAGTGGATATGACGGCAAGTTATGAGATATATTCCTTAATGGACAGTTTTTCTAGATATAACCAGATAAAAATAGCTCCCGAAGATCAAGAGAAAATAGCTTTCACATGTGCATGGGGAACCTATTGTTGGAACATCATGCCATTTGGCCTAAAGAATGCAGGCACAACATACCAATGAGCTATGACCACAATTTTTCATGATATGATGCATAAGAACATGGAAGAGATGACACCTTGGCTAAGTCTAGGAAATGGGATACACACCTCGACGATTTGGAAGTAATTCTAGATTGCATGGAACAGTTTCAGCTTAGATTGAATTTGAAAAAGTGTGCATTTGGAGTTGCCTCAGGCAAACTTCTAGGGTTCATAATTTTAGCAAAAGGAATAGAGGTTGATCCTGAAAAGGTCCAAGCTATATTAGATATGCCACCTCCAAGAAACCTTAGCTAGATGAGAAGTCTTCAGGGATGACTCCAATCCATAAGGAGGTTTATTTCACAGCTTGCAGATAGAGCATAGCCTTTTAACAAAACATTGCATAAAGGAGCCACATGTATATGGAATGAGGATTGCCAAAAGAGCCTTGATCAAATAAAACAGTATTTGGCTAATCCTCCAATTTTGATGCCTCCTATTCTAGGGAAACCTTTGATTTTGTACATTTCAATGATAGATTCTTCCTTGGGGGCATTGTTGGCTCAATTGGATGACACTGGGAAAGAAAGGGCTATTTACTACATTAGTCATACTTTCGTATCTTATGAGATCAATTATAATAGCATTGAAAAATCTTGTCTTGCAGTAGTGTTTGCTTCCCAAAAGTTGCGACACTATATGCTTGCTCACACTATACATTTGGTTGCAAAAATTGATCCTCTTAAATATTTACTTAGTAAGGCTACCCTCACGGGTAGACTTTCTAAGTGGATGATGGTTTTATCTAAATTTGATATAGAGTATGTTGAGAGAAAGGCCATAAAGGGACAAGCTATCGCTGACCAATTAGCTGATTTTCCAGTTAAGGATAGTATGCCTATTTAGGTGGAATTCCTAGATGAACATATACTGTATATGACCTCTCGCACTTGGAAGATGTTCTTTGATGGTTCCAACATGCAAAATGGATCAGGTGCTAGAGTATTGTTTGTCTCTCCACATGGGTACAACATACCAAAGTCTTACAAACTTCTATTCCCATGTGCTAACAATATTACAGAGTATGAAGCTTTAACCAATGGATTGAAACTAGCTATAGAGTGGAACATAACAGAGTTGCATGTCTTTGGGGATTCACAATTAATTATCAACCAAGTCAATGAGGAGTATCAAACCAAGGATGACAAGTTGATACCTTACATAAATATGGTTGATTCATTGAGACATTACTTTACATTGGTGACATTTCAACAAATCCCTAGAGCAGAAAACAAAGCTGTAGATGCTATGGCTACATTAGCTTCACTCCTACAATTGGAACAACATGAGTCTAGATTTGAATTCCTAGTGGAAGAGCTACACCATCCCATATTTGACTCATCTGAAAGCCATGTCATTTGTACCCTCATCACCCATGAGTCTTCTCATTATGGTGTTGTCTATTCATACCTTTGTGATGGCATCATTCCGGAATCATTTAACTAATCTGAATGAAGAAATCTTGTCCGTAATGCCTCTCACCACACCCTTATTTCTGGTGATCTATATAGGAGGGGTTTAGATGGGAGACTTCTTAGGTGCTTGGAAAAGGAGGAATCTGACCAAGCATTAGTTGACATCCATGAGGGCATTTGTGGTGGACATTCCAATGGTCTTGCCATGGCTCGAAGTTTGCTTAGGGCGGGGTATTATTGGCCCACAATGCAAACAGATGTAGTAGCTTTCTCTAAGTCTTGTGAGAAATGTCAAAAACATGGAAACCTAATTCATGCTCCAGGTAGGGAGCTAATTCCTTCTATTTCTCATTGGCCATTTCAGCGCTGGGCCTTTGACCTTGTTGGGAAAATTCATCCCAACTCATCAAGTGGACATAAGTTTATCATCACAGCTACTGATTATTTCATGAAATGGGTAGAGGCAGTCCCTCTTTCTATTTCCTCAAGCAAAATAGTTTCACTCTTTATTCTGAATCATATTATTTGTCGATTTGGAGTGCCTTCTGAGATCATCACTGACAATGGAGGTCAATTCAAGAATAAGGACCTAAAGCATTTATGCAAAAAGTTTAAAATCAAGCAACATTGGTCCTCTATTTATTTTCTACAAGGAAATGGACAAGAAGAAGCCTCTAATAAAACCATTCTCAAGATTCTTCATAGGACAGTACACAAGAATGGTAGGGATTGGCACTTGCAAATCAATCTAGCACTATGGGCTTACAAGACAAGTATTTGCACACCTACAAGGGCTACTCCTTTTGCCCTTACCAATGGTGCTGAAGCAGTATTGCCTTTAGAAGTAGAGATCCCTTCACTCAGGGTCTCTCTCAAAGGTCTAGTAACAGATGAAGATTATTGTGCCATGAGGTTACAGGAATTAGAACTTCTAGATGAGAAGCGCAAGGCTTCCCTTGATCACATGAGAGTGTATCAAAAGCGTATGTCTAAGGCATTCAACAAGAAGGTTCACCCTAGGGAATTTCAAGTAGGAGATCTTGTCTTGCATGAGAATCCTAAGAATCAACAAAACAAAGAACAAAAGGGAAAATTTGAACCTAATTGGCTTGGACCATACGTTATTACTGCGGCTTTCGGGATAGGTACTTATTTGTTAACTGATCAAGAGGGAGAGCAGCTCCCCGATCCTATCAATGTTTTTCACCTTAAGAAGTTCTATCCATGATGCCTATTTTGTTTGGGGGCATCCTTTGTACATATTTTATGATCCTGAAAAAATTCCAAAAAAAATTGATATATGATGCTGAAAAAATCCTAAAAAGCATAAAAAGTCCTAAAAAAATACAAAAAAATAAAATAAATAAATAAATAAATAACAAATGCAAAAAATTCAAAAAAATAGAAAAAGTGCCTTGGTGAAAACCTGGAAACAGGCAACTTGGTAGCAAAAATACAAAAAAATGAAAAAAAGAGAAAAATTGCAATAAAAATCCAAGTGGTGAAAATCTGCAAACAAGCACTACTTGAGGCCTTTGCACCCTTGTTTCTTAGCATGTGTCCTCGACACTTAGCCATTCTCCATCATGCCTTATTTGACTTGGTCTGGAATTGGTCTTTATTTTGTCTAGGGGGGGCATAACTATTGGCATAGGTCCTTTATGTGTGTTTGTCTCTTGGGGCATTTCACAACAGGTGTTTTTCAACACCACCCTAAATAGTGTTTCTCAACACTATCCTAGCGTCAAGTGTTTCTCAACATTTATTAGATTTCTTACCCAATAGTCCAGGTGTGATGCGATATTTCTTATTGGCAGATGTGATAACCTGAGTTTGACTCTATGACCAACACACATGCACTTAAACTCTCAACTCGATTGAGATATGTTGACTTTATTTTATTTTGTGTGCTGTCTATGAGGATTTCTTTGATGAGTGGTCTCTCCCTAAGAAGTTTTTGATGATGCATAGCTGGAAGACTGAGGATATGAGAACATGTTTTATTTCTTTATCTACTTGTGGGAATATTTTGTTGATCCTAACTGTCATGAGCATTTATGTTGGTCTTACTTGACACTATGGATTGACAAGGTATTATCCTTGACTATTTAGCAAGTGCATGCTTCTAGCTATCCTGACTTTCATGTGTCTTGATACAAGCATAATCTCGCTATAGTAAACTTAGGTAATCTCACTGCACTAGTCATCTTGACCTACATGTCTTTAGTGTCTAGGCGGGATTCCCACATTTCTATCTGATATAGATCATATTCATATACCCATAGTCATACTAGTGAGTATTGTATGATCTTACGACGCTACCAATAACACTCGATGATGATAATTAGATATCTATAAGCATTGTGACCTTGCAAGTCAACCACTTTTCATAGTAGCTTGCATTCCTAGGTTCATATTAGTTTAGTTTTGCATCTTGCATATGGAGAGAGCTCTCCTTTTATCTTTCGTGGACTAGTTGGTCAACTGCGCTCACCTTTCCTATTCTCAATCATGTCTTTCACTCCTTGTCTTTCACATCACATCCTATTCCTATCATCACAAGGGGTTAATCTTATCATCATATCTATATCAAAAAAAGATCATTACCCCTTATATAGCATTTTGACTTTTTGACCTAATTTTCAAAATACCTCAGAATTGTGCACAAATAGCACCCCTAGCTAATTTCGATGTCCTGGATCCATTTTCGGACTCAAAATTGAAATCTAAGGTCATCTTGATATTCAAAATCATATTTCAAAATTTTCCTTCTTTTGCGCAGTTGATTAACCTTTTGAGGCATAATCCTTCGATCTTTCTTGGGGCATCTTCATTTCCATGTCTTCCAAACTTCTAGTCTTTCATTCACCCCTTTCGCTTCCTCTCTCTGAGGTTTGACTTATCCTATATCCTTTTCAATCAAACCTAGTCAACTCGGGTCATATCTTCACTGCTTGATGGTTATCCTATTATCATTTATCTTCGATTGTGATTTCATTATGATTTGATCAAATCTTTATCAGTTTGCTATTCCTCTCTACCTGATTTCAATTTTGATTCCAAGGGGGCAGTACCTATTGGATTTTAATCATTGATTCCTTGATTTTCTTGAATCGCTATCTTTCTGTGAGCTTTTGCTCAAGCTTGAGATTCTTATCTCTTATTTTGGATATGATCCCGAATCGACCTCATGTCTAGAATCCTTTGTTTATGTTTTGTCCGGATGTGATCCCGAATCGACCTCACATCTGAGTTGTTTTGTGATCCCAAATCGATCTCACATTTCAATTCTTCTTTGACTGCATGTGTTCCCAGATCGATCACACATTAGTCAAAGAGGGGCAAATGTATGCACCCTAAAATGGTCACCTAGACTTTGGGCCCCCATTCTGCAATTTATCAAATCCCTGAATCAATATTCTCAAAAATCAATGTTTTCAAATATATCAATTTCCTTGATCAAATCTCATTTCATCATTTTTTATTATTCCTTGGGCTAACCATTTTATCCTAAAGTCTTTATTTATTTAAAAGGAATATTTCCTCCCCTTTTAATAAATAAAAATCCCCCACTTTTCCTCTTATCCTAAGTTGCACAAATAAAGCATCATTCTTATTTTATAAAAAGGGAAAAAGTACTTTTTGTCTCATATGGACACAAAAGCCAACTCCTATTTTCCTATTGGAGGATACTTGTGCACATAGATTGCTCCTCTTTCAAGCTCCATCATTGATTAAGTCTTTTGCCTCTTAATCTCAATGGTCCATTTCACCTCATTTCTTATAAAAGGAGAGCTCTCCTCCTCATTTGATCATCATGTTTTCATGCTATTGTTATGCTGTAGGTTTTCTAGGTCTATTTGGAGCTTTCTTGAAGACACTTTTGCATCCAAGCTTTGAAGCCTTTTGTTGCATTTCATCTAGTTTCATATTTTCTTTCATAGTTGCATGATAATGGCATTCTTAGCTTAGATTTCCTTTTTATATAATAGATTAATCTAACATAGCCTAATTAGGAAGGTTGTAATCTTTGTACTTTCCTTTTATAGCGTAATTTTGTACTTGCACTTTCATAGAGTAATTTGCGTACTCATATAGGTTGCATTGCATTGCATTCATATTGATTTCATTGGAGATATTGGCACTCTTGCCCTTGTCTTTGATTTGGAATCTCTCATTGTGTGGTTGACTAGCAAGGTCATTAGCTTAATAGCTCTAGCTGAGAGAAAATTTCAAATCTTGTAACTCCATGCATAGAGAGCTATGGATTGATTTGTGAGGGCTCATTCTTGAGTTTCCTTGCATGTAAGGATTCGTAGAAGTGTGGTCACATTTTCACCATACAAGATCAACTTTCTACACTCACCAACAAAATCAATGCCCTTGATACCGATGCAGACAAAAGAATAGAAGAAAGGGCAAAATCAAAGATTTAGAACAAATTGGCAGAAAGGATTAGCACAAAAGTGGCACTAAATAAGGTAAAATTATTTGAGGTCATTACATAGGTAAAATCTATCACCCAGATAATCTGTCAACTTCTAATCAAGCTTTGTACTTTAGACACCTTCACTGTAGAAGTCAGTGAAAAGATAAAAAGTTTAGAAGTGGAGATAAAGTTGAATACACAAGCAACTATCACCGAGCCAACTACTTTCTTAAAGCATATTAACCGAGTTCAGGAACTCCGGCAGCTGATAGCAAATTTAAGAAAACAAGAAGCACACATCACTGATCAGGTCACAAACTTACAAAAAGAACTCACTCCTTACCTGAAAATTTTTGAAGCACATATTGTCAAAGCTGAACAACTTGTAGCAACACCAGAGATTTCGGTGTTGGATAATATCTTTGACATGCATGCACAAGTCAGTCTTGAGCATATTGCTCCTACCAACTTGAAAGAGGAATGAGATAACCTCTTGGAGTCTGTAAAGAAAACCCATCCACACATTTTTTATAAGATGTAAGTGTACATTCTATTTTTCTGTATTTGGCATTATTATCAAAAAGGGGAAAAACATGTATATGCCAAATAAGTATAGTTTTGTTATGTATATTACATACTACTGAGAGCATGCACTGAGGGGGAGTACTTTGTACTTAGAGAAATTTTTGTTGTGTATATGGCAGAGACAAGGAATATATAGAAACATTTTTTTCTATATACATTCAAAGTTTTGATACTAATGCCAAAGGGGGAGATTGTTAATCTCTATTGAGCATTTAAGGTTGTCATTAGTATCAAAGGATAGTAAACAGGTCGGTCGGTTACTTATATTGAGTTGGTCAGTAACTAGAAGTAAGACAGAGCAGTCGATAAAGCTTTTACACCAAGCATCACACAGTTTACCGAGCACCAACGACACTGACACTGATAGACAATAAACACTGAGCATCACAGTATACACCAAGCAGATTATACAGTGTTTACTGATGATCACAGAAAATGGCATAGTAATCTGAAATGGCACATTCTTCTATGCAAATGGTTACAACAGATCATAAAATGGTTTACCAAGATCGAGGAGCATATATTGTAAAAGATAATCATTAAATGTAATGTTTATCTTATTTGTAATAGTTGATCTAGGTTATTTTGCACCATAGATCTTAGGGTTATGATTATTAATCTTGTAACCTAATTTTTGCTAAGGTGGCAAAAATAGAACACTATATATTTTGTTTGTTCACACCATTTTATGGTATGGGTGAACTAATATATATGAATCATGGAGCACTTGAAGACATTGCCAAACTTCAAGACAATTAGTTTACCAAGTAGAACAGAGTACAGAGGATATCAGATTGAGCAGAATCAGAGAAGGCTATCGAGTAGAACAGAGTAGAGAACCATCACAGATAAGGGGATATTTTGATGAGCACTTAGAGATCTATTTTAGACAATTGAGTTGTCAACTAGAAAATAATTGCCTATTACTTTCTGACAATTGTGATAGAGTTTTTGATAAATCTCTTAACAGAGTAGACTTAACAGTCTTATGTAAATCTCTTAACTGAGTACACACTTCATTAGTTTTGTTTAAATCCTATAACTAGGTAGATCTAGCTGATCTAATATGATACTCCTAATAGGGTAAGATCACCAAAAGTGATCAAAACTTGTAGCCTTAACATGCAAACATTTTCTATCTGCAGTAGTGAAGAATTTGTGGGTGTCATCCCCACCGCAGTTTTTACCTTCTTACAAGGGTTTCTGCATTACCAAAATACTTGTGTTATGTGATTGTTATATTGATTTCATGTTGTTTACTTTCTTAAGTTAACTAGATGATTGATTTATACAATTGTATTCAAGTTATTTTGATCGGTTATCACAGTATTCAGTTATAGATCAGAAAGGTTTTACAAGTAAAGTTTGAAGGCACTGATTCACCCCTCCCCTCTCAGTACCTATCTCTCCTAATTCCAACAAATTTTCCTAAACATGTCTATCCATAAAAGTATAAGGATTTGAAGGAGTTATTCTTTTGGTTTTTGCACTCATCACCTCTTCAATTGAATTATTGATTCTTAACTTTACCCTTGCCACATTTTCTTCACCCTCCTAAAAAATTCTCCCATTCATCTCCTTACATATTTCTGATATATTAATAGATGGGCTAATACTCCAAACACTTGAAAGCATGGACATTTTAAATAAAATAGGCCATCCCATAAACACCTCCTTTACTGAATTAAGAAGGGGTCCATCCCACCCCAACTTCATTCTCACTATATCCCAACACTCCTCGGTAAACCTGCATTATAGCAATAAATGGTCCACATCTTCTTCAACTTCCCCATATAAGATGCATTTAGTAGGTCCAATGAATCCATATTTATTCATCCTTTCTCCTGTCAAGATTCTACCTCTCACTGCCAACCATGAAAAGGATCCTACTTTTGGCAGACTATCCAATCCCCAACATAGCTTAGTAGGCCATTCTAGTAGTTCGTAACCTCTATCCATCATCCTATACCCCAATTTCACTAAGTATTTACCACTCTGAGCTGCACACCAAATTAATTTATACTCCTTATCATTCCTTATTAAATCCCTTGTCCCAAACAGATTCTTCATCAATTTTTTTTGCACCTCTGAGAGGCCAATATTCTCAATATCTCTCTAGACCCATTGAGCTCCATTTTCGATATTCCTGACCTTCATATAATCACACACTTTCTCTCTGTATTCCTGAATGAATTTTTTTTTAAAATCCTGATAATCTTCTCTATCCTTTACTATAGGGTGTCCATCCCAAGAGTCATTCCAAAAGGAGGCTTTTTTCCCAATACCAATCTGCCATGTTAGAAGATTCGTAATGAATTTCCTATAATCTATTAAGAAATTCTAAATTGCAAACCCTCTGGAGGATTACTAATTGTCAAGGTTCTTTCCCCATTTCCAGAATCCAAATATTATTCTTTTACAAGCTTAACCCATAATAAATTAGGGTTATTAAAAATTGTCTAAACTAATTTAGCTCCTAAAGCCTTATTCAACACATTCCAATTCCCAATACCTGCTCCACCACACACTTTAGCTTTGCAAATTTGATCCCATGCTAGAAAAGGGATCTTATCTTCATCTTGTGCTCCATTCTAGAGAAACTTCCTCATTTATTGCTTAATATACTTTAAGATTTTTTTTGGAATCTTAAGGCAATTCATAGAATAAATATGAATAGTTGAAACCACTAGTTTGAGAAGAAGAATTCTCCCTGCAGAAGAGAGACATCTACTCTTCCACCCTTCCAATTTTTTCACACAATTATCTGAGAGGTCTTTAGGCCCCCTCAAATAACGAGATACCCAAATATCTACCAGGTAATTTACCAACCTTCATTCCCAAAATTATGCAAATATCCACCTGGATCACCTTCTTTGTATTAAATAAATAAACTTCTAATTTTTTCCAATTAATCTATTGTGTTGAAGCTAGGATATACTTATCAAGGGTATCTATAATCACTATTTCTTCCCTTAGTGATGCTTCTCCCATCAAGTAAGTATCGTCAGCAAATTGAAGATGAGAAAGGGGATCAATACCTTCAGCCACCTAGATGCATTTCCAATGTTCTTCCACTTTTTTTTCTTGTTATGAGTATTCCCATTACTTCAGCCAGAATAATGAATAAAAAGGGGGAAATAGGATCACCTTGTTTAAGACCTCTATTGGATTCAAAAAAACCTTGGGGACTCCCATTTACTAAAATTGAAAACCTCAGAGAAGAAATGCATGCCTCTATCCATTTAATCCACATCTCCGCAAACCCAAATTATCTAAGCACATGCAATAGAAAACCCCTATTCACATTTTCATAAGCCTTCTTTATGTCCAATTTAATCATAAATTTATCCAACCTTGCAGTTCTCATCGAATGGATAACTTCATGTGCTTCAACCACACCTTCATAAATTGATTTATTGGGAGAAAAACTACTTTTATCTCTTGATATAACAGTTCCAAGTATATTTTCTAATATGTTTTCCATGACTTTAGATATGACCTTATAAATAGTGTTACAAAGGGATATCGACCTAAAATCATCAAAGGAATATCTCTCTGCCTTCTTTGGAATAAGTGTTAAAAAGGTATTGTTAAGATCCTTCAACACAAAACCTCATTTCCTTAATTCCTCCACCACCTCCCAAATATCTAATCCCAAAATACCCCTATATTTCTAGAAAAAATTTGTTAGGAAGCCATATGGTCCTAGAGCCTTTTATGCCCCCAACCCAAACAAGGCCTTCTTGACTTCCTCTATTGAAACTTGTTTTGTTAAAGATTCATTTTTCTCTTATGACACACACTGTGAGATAACATCTAGACAACAAACATCACCATTAAAAGTTGTAGGATTCTCATTAAAGATGTCCTTGAAAAATTTCACAACTTCCTTATTAATATATTCCATCCTATTTAAGAAAATTCCATTACCATCCTTTATGGAGAGAATTTTATTCTGAGATCTTCTTACCTTCACCAAATTATAGAAGAATTTTGTATTTCTATCTCCTTCCTTCAACCAAGATTCCCTCAACTTTTTCTTCCAATGAATCTCTCCCCTTGCCAAGACCTCACCATATTGTCTTGTCAGCTCCTTTTCTAACATATACTCCTCTTCATTCATTCCATTAGCAATAACTTTTTCGTTAATTTCTATTGGACTATTTTCTAAATTAATTTTTTTAGCAAAGATATTTTGAAACACCTCTCTATTCCTTATTTTCAAATTATCTTTTACAAACTACAATTTCTTGAAGAAGATAAAAGCTTTGTTACCTTTTCTCCTAGGTGCATTTGACCACCACTATTCTATCATCACCAAAAACCCATCATCTCTCAACCACATTGCCTCAAATTTAAAAGGGGCTTTATCTGGGGTTGAGTCCTCTTGAATGCTTACCACCACTAGAAAGTGATCTGAACCCGTAATTGGTAATATCTCCACAACACGTGTCCAATTCTTGTGTTCCCAATCTCCTTCCAATAAGAACCTATCTATTTTTTTTGCAATATTAAGAAAACCACTTCTTCTATTAGTCCATGTGAAGTCGCCATTTCTAAGATCAACATCCAACAAGCCATTTTTTAAAATGAATTCCACAAAATCTCTTTGACTCTGTCCTTCCCAACCCCTCCCTCCTTTATTCTCATCTAGGCTTAGGATAGAAATGAAATCCCCTCCCACAAGGAAAGTACTAGTCCTGTTATTTGTAAAGATCATGAATAATTCTCACCATTATTCACACTTCAAATTTGGGTTGTTCAGATCATAGACATTAATGCCATAAAACCTATCCAACAATTGTTTTGACTTTACTTCCACCCATTTCCAATTATTACTGTGGTGAATCACACTAACATCCATTGCAACATCATTCCAAATAATTCCTAAACCTCTTGAAGCACCATCAGCATCCACAAAGACACAATTCCACCTACTGAAAACCTTTTTAAAAAACTCTACATCACTACCTTTTAGCTTTGTTTCCAAAAGAAAGAGAACATATGGTCTCACCTAATCAATACATCTCTTTATCAGGAAAGATTTTTCAGGGGCATTACAACTCCTAACATTCCATGTAAGGATCCTCATTTCTTCTAGGAAAAGGCATATCCTTTTCCCAATCTCAACGACTTACTTTAGTTAGTTGCACTGCATGTTATTCCTAGCTTCATTGTAGTAGTTCTTGCCCCCCTTTTCTTTTTCTCCCCAATTTTTGGCTTTTTCTAACTAGACGGGGTCTGTTCCATAGTCCTTGTTTCAAGAATGCCTGGGGTTTCCAAAATTCCAAATTCATCTTCACTGTAAACATCATCCTCCAAGTCTAAATCATGAGTATTCCCACATTCATCATTCATTCCTTCCAATGAGCTATCCAAGTTTCTAATGGGAGAAATTTTAGTATCTTTATAAAGAGATTCCACAGAATCCTCCTTTGTCACAGATATCATCGAAGGCATTATATCCTCTGAAAGTCTAAATTCGAACTCTTTTTCTTCTAAAGGCTTGAAATCTATATCATTCCAACCTACATCCCCTGAATGAGTTTCTCTTTGTTCCTCAAGTAGAGAGATATTTAATAAGGGTTCCTCACAATCCTGATTTAACTACATCTTTCTAGTAGGTGAATCACTACAAGCATTGTAAACCCAAAGATCCTTATTTATTTTTAGGCATCCATCCTATTTAAGTTGTTTATCTTGGGCTAAGCATCCATTTTTAACTACCTTTGCATATTCTTCTTGATTCTCCTCTTGTATTAAAAGTGGGGTTTCTATCACTAACTATGTTGATGGAATAGCCTCCTTATCACCTAACTTAGCTATATTTGAAGTTTCACTACCTCTTTGTATTATGAAGTCCTCAAATGTAGAAGTAGTCATTATCTCATATTCTCTTTCCATCAACAAGGTTACCTCCCTCAACCTTTTCTCAACCCATAAATGTAGGTTAAATTTTGTAGACTCGACATATCCTCTAGGAAAGAACTTTTCATTTTGTATATGGACCCTTCTATTTCTTCCACTTTCATCAATCCCTTCATTTAATTCAATGATGTCATACATTATTCTATTGGACTCCAAATTTTTACCCTTCCCCAGAGTCCTATCTTTATTACCCTATTCTACATAATCATTTTCCTCCCCTTTGTCAATAATAATGTGTTGTTTCCATTATCCCTTATCAGAACCTAAAACAACATAATCGGGCATTTTGAAACACGGTTGGATTCAAATCAAAATCCTAGGATAGACTGAAAAATCCACTTTATCTATTTTTTCATCTGATAAGATAAAGTTCGCTATACTCTAACCAATCCCCTTCAGAGTTGCTTCACCCCAGTATTCTTGCAAGAGATTATGGAGATTTACCCAGATTAAAGTTTCTTCCACTTTTTTGTTAGAAGGGTTCAAATTTGGTTCCCAATCCTTAATAAAAATCCCTTTCCCATTAATAACATATGGACCACCATTAAGAATCATTTCCTTATCTTACTTTATAGGGCATAAGACCAAATAAAAATCATTTTCTAGTGTCTTCAAGGTGCAGTCTCGATCCCAATGAGCCCCACACCAATGTTGCACTTTACTATCAGATGGCCACAAAACCATTCATTTCATAAAAAAAACTTTTTCTTCTAGGAAAGAGATTGAATCTAGCCAATCCTTATAATCAATAAGTATTGACGAAGCCCTAACATTTAAAGTTTGATTACTTACATGTTGAGAATTGCTTCTTCCATTTTTTTTAACCTTTGGTTGCCAGAACTTCCCCTCTATTTGTTTAAACTCAAAGGGTTTTCTGTTATAAAACCTATCACCAATCCTCTGATTTTTAAGCTTTCAATTCTCCCAACTCCTACCATTCCTTGACTCTCATTCCCTATTGTGTCTTTCCTATTCCATTCCCTTTTCAAATCCTTGCATTTGTGATGCCCCATTTCTCTTCCCTTCACCTCGATTCACCATAAAATGTGGTTGGTTTCTCATGTTAAATGGTCATCTCCCTCTATTTCTCCCTCCTATGTTATTAGCCATAAAGCTTCTTCCTATTGATCACCTCTATCATTGTGAACTCACCCCATGCCACTATCATCGCTCCCTTGTAGTCAATCGTTGGGGTCCTACGTTTAACCATTGCAACTTCATGTTTACCATAAAAAATTTAGCTAAGGATGTACTCGCTAGGAAAAATGCAAATGCCCCACTCTGCATCTCATGGATAAATCAAGATACAAGATCTTTGGGGCCTCTCAATTGGTGACACAATAGAGAGTGACCCTGTGAGGTTTGAACCTTTTTTGTAGGTACTACAGGAAAGAAGCCCCACCATTTCACGAAAGGATCACCCCCAAAATTTTAGCTAGGGATGAACTCCCTAGGTGGAATGCAAATTCCCCACTCCACATCCTAGAAGTAAATCAAGATACAAGATCTTGGGGACCTCTCAATTGGTGATGCAGTAGAGAGTGACCCTGCTAGGTTTAAACCTTGGTTGTGGGCACTACAGGAAAGAATCCTCACCATTTCACCAAAGGGTCACCCCTAAAAATGGGTATAATTATTTAAAAGATAATGATAATATTATTAAGGTTAAGAGTTTTAAATTGGTATTTTTCAAAATTTTAACTACTTATTTATAAGATTCTTCATAGAAAATGTATAAATCTAATTATATGAATATGTTACATTATTACTAAGGTCATATGTGTAAATAAGAAAAATATACAATTTTATTTTATTTTTTCAAAAGGTGGCATTGCCACTTCATATATATAATATATTAATAATAATTTATTATTTTTTACACCAATTCAAAAAGAGCTCCCAGAGAAAAGAACCATAAAGAAAAACTTCGGTCATTGCTCACAAAAATAAGATCCAAGTATATGTATCAAAAACTTGAAAATCCCCTCAGCTAGCCAAAGCTAGTTACAATCAAAATTCACCCAAAATTGGAGCAATTTTTCTCACAAACCCCTACTAAGAAAGTACATCACTTACATCAATACATGTTTTACAAATTTCCATTAGGCAATTAGATCAACAAAAATAAGGTGAGCAAAAAGATATCCTCATCCCGAAGCAAAAGAAGAACAAAACATGAGGCCAAAAGCATATGTAGCATCCCACCTTCTAATAAAAAATATGATATATCCTGCAACCATGAACATATTAACCTACAAAAAAATATGAGTAAACAAATTTATTCCTCCATGGGTGTTAAGAAAGAACCAACCACACCTAACTGAAGGTTCTACATGTTAGCATATTCACCATCGATGTTTCTATTAAGATCAATAATTTGTTTCGAGGGGGAAAAGAAACCATTGTTGGATTCAAATTGGTTGTATTGGTAGAATTAGGGACTGAATCATGTTCCAAAAGATCCAATAGACCATAAATGATCAAATGAACACCATTTATGCATTCCTTTTCTAGAAATCTACCATACTAATGCAATGCAATTTTGACCATCCTAAAAGACTAACATTCAAGAGCCTTATTAATACTCTCGTAAACTGCATAAACCCCATGATTATTTAGAAAAGAATGGTGGTGGAGTAATCCTCCAATGAGAGAAGCACCCCCCCACAAATCATATTTTTGAATAGCCCTTCCTAGCTTATTATTACTCAAAAACATAGTTTTGACATATTGACTAACAATCAAGTCCAAAAGGAAAGGAGAATGAAGTAAATCCAATGCATTAGACACGAAAATAGATAAAATTTGAGAGGGGAAAATGATATGCTTACCCAGAGGGGATAAAATGTCAAACCCAATTACCCTTTTAATAGCTCTGCGGACATGAGGGTGTTCACACATGAAGACTGAGGCAAACATTTCATCATTTATATGACCCAAAAATGTTCTTTCCCAACTTTCAACCTCCAAAAAAATTCTAAAATTACAAGGATAGAGATCCATATGCTACGCATTACAGGATGAACAAAGTTCAACCTTGGTATTAATGCCTACAAAGTGAGAAGGATGCACAACCATTTACTAATTTTAGAATAAAGAAATCCTGCACTCGATCAAATACTGAAAAACTATGAAATGACAAAGAGTTGTATGAAAATGACATAGAAATTTATGGATAGAAGGATATAAATGCACCCTAATCCATACTACAAAATAATTATTTGTCACTTCCACAGAAAGAAGTACACAACCGATACATGAAACATAATACCTCAAGATAATTGAGTAATAAATGAAAGATATCCAAAGTACTGTGAGAATATATGGCCAATGCAATATTAAAAACCCACACGAGTGAAGCAAGAAACAACTCATCCAAAAAATAAGGAAAATTTTCTTCAATTACATCAAGCTTTATTAGAAGAAAGGGTCTAAAGGATTACTAATGACCGAGCTAAACTCGATAGGTTCCTTAACCACCATTTCAAACCATATGTAAAAAAAGATGAAAAGGCAACAATAAATAAAAAGAGACTGCCAAAGAGAGGATCAAATCCAATATAACTAGTGTACACGTATGTCAACGCCCATAAATATATATAAATACATTTGAAAAACATAACGATCAGAATTTCCAAATATATGTACATACATGAATCAGTGCCTACCTAAAAGTACAACACCCACAAATATATATAAAAACATTTGAAAAAACATCACAAACATAATTTCCAAATATGTGTACATACAAATATCAACACACACATACATGTATAAGTATATCAGAAAAGAAGCATATTAAGAAGAAGTTTCCTCCTGAATAATTGTCAAAAGATTTGGAAACTTTATCAAGGAACAATTAGTTATAGAAGTATCTAATTCCACATTATCACAACCCAAATTAGCTAAACAATCAGCAAGTGCATTTCCCTTTCTATAGACATGCAAGATAGTGAAATTCTCAAAAGTCTCAAGAAAGTTCCAGACATGCTCAAGAATATATTTCAAATGCCAATTATCAACTTTCCTTAGCACACGGGCATTAATGGTAATAGCAGAATCACCCTCAATGTGAAGGAAAGAGATCTTTAGTTTTTTTGCCAAAATAATACCTTCAAGAAGAACCTAAGCTTCAACTATGTTATTTGTTCTCGGGGGTATAGGAGCTTCCTTCGATGCTATAACTTTACTCAAGAAGTTTCGCAAACATACCCCAATTCCTAACTCACCTTGATTTCCCCTTGAAGAGCCATCAAAATTCAATTTGATAAAAGAAGGGTCAGGAGGGTGCCATTTAATGGAGCTTCTATCAATAGGAGTTTTTCTAATTCTAGGGAAAACGGGTGATACAGGGATGGAGATAAATTTCCATTTTGAAATCACCAAGCTATCCCAGGAAGTAAAAATAACATTTAGATTAAAATGGGCATGCACACGAGCATTGACTTGCTTAGAAATGTGCTTCTCAATTTTTATTTTTTAAGCAAAAGTGGGCGAACCACTGATATTTTATTTTTATATAATCTGATTCAAGGCTCAATTGGGAAAGAATCGGTAAGAAAACCCAATATCATTGCCTATATACACATATACAATTTTGTCACAAAGACAAATGTTTAAACCCAAAATACAACCAGTAAGATATTTATCTTGACCAAATTGGCTTTACAATGCAGAAGGTTTTTGAATAATACATGAAGTCTGCAACCTTGAGACAAAATCACAATCCCTAAATTGAAGGAAAAATATTAACATTCATTTGAAGATTTAGGGCAGAGACATAGCACTATATTTTATGCCAAAAAACTGTATTCATAGCAAAATTTAATTGGATCAATGCATGTTTGTCAGACTATAATTATTATTATTAATTATGCTTCTCAATATTAATAAGAATCAATGAAAGATTAGAGGGAGACTTTCTAAAGATACACTTATTACGCTCCCACCAAATTGAGCATATCATAGAGGAGGGAATAATTAACCAAAGACATGCAAAAAGTGAATTAGAAAACAAAATTGGCCAAGACTGAAAGAAATCCCATAGTGATAAAGGCAAGGGGAAGGAAATAGAAATCTTTCCCATGATAAAAGACCAACATTGAGATGAAAATTCACATTGTATAAAAAGATGATCCACTGAATCAACTATCACACCACATAGAACACAATTGAAAAGGGGGGCAATTTTCAAACTAACTAATTTATCACTAGTAAGAATTATTCTCTAAAGAGCAAGCCAGGAAAAAACACTTTCTTAGGGAAGGACTAAACTATTCCAACAAAAGAAAAAAAAAACATGTTGTGATACACGTTGATTCTCTATTTGTTGAATAGTCTTATACCCTTCCTTAATAGAGTACTTCCCAATTTTAAAAGGACACCAGAGCAGAATATCACTTCCTTTGGTCAAATATACAAACCTACTCAGAAGAATAGAATTAAAGTCATGAACTTGCACTAGTGAAAAAGGGAGAGAGGTAGGATCTTTCTAACTAACTTTATGAGAGAAAATGTCAACATGGTCAATATATTCTACCAACTTATCCCCCCAATAATGAGTGAAAATATCAATAGCCCCTATCAAAGATGCTATAGTGTTAAGAAGAGGAAATCCATTCCAAAAATCATTCCAAAATATGGCATCTTCCCCACAATGAACTTGCCAAGACAAAAAAATTGAGACCACATCCCTAGAAGAGATCATAAAATTCCATGTTGGGGATCTAGTACGACTAGAAATCATGAATATTTTGTTTGGATTAGAATAATCTAAATACTTATTTTGCATGATCTGACACCAAAGAGCATCAGGTTTGGAGTACATGCTCCAAACAAGCTTACCCCCAAAGGCTTTATTTATAAAAGCAATATTGTGAAAACCAGCACCACCCATAGACTTATCAAGGGTTAATTTTTGCAATGAGACAAGAGGAAACTTCCTCTCATTAGTCATGTTAGCCCTCCAAAGAAAAGACCGAACAATTTTCTTAATTTGGGCAATAACTGATTTAGGAGCATGAAGAAAAGAGATATAATAGTTAGGAATAGCGGCAAGTATAGTTTTAATAAGAAGAATTCTACCAGATAATGATAACCATCTAGCTTTCCAGGCCAAAATTCTACTCTTCAATCTAGAAATGACATTCTCCCAATATGAGGGCTTAACTTGCCCAATGAAAAAAGGGATTCCTAAGTAATTAGAAGGGAGGTTGTCCAAAGAAAAACCAAAAATGCTCACAATTTTCCATTGGACAATCTCAAGGGTATGAAACATGAATTTTTATTTTTTTTTGAGGATTAATTACTTGACCAAAGTGTAAGGAATAAACATAGCACAATTCTAATCATATATATTGAATTATGTCAATTTTAAGGGTAATTGTATGTTTTAGTAAAACTTCTACAAAATCAAATTTAAGTCTTTTATATAGTATTTTTTGAACTCTTTTTTTGTATGTATTTAGCCTCTTAGAAATCTTAATATTCTCTTAACAAATAAATTGATCAAATATATTCATACTTTAGACCAACTTATCCATACAAATGAATTTAACTATCTCTAAATGAAAGATAATTTTAATTAACAATAGTATAATCTAACTAGATCCATTCTAACTAAATTATATGTAGGTCACAAGTTCCTAACTAGAAGTGTCTATTAATTGAAACCAATTTACGAAAAAAAGACTAAAGAATAAAGAAAGAAAGAAATATTGATTGATCAAGTTTGTCTATGGGTTTAAAGAGATTTCATGTCAAGATTATATAAATTTTTATCTCTATTTTGAATAGTAGTTAAAAACTATTAAAACAATTCCATTTCAATATTTGTTAATTTTATTATTAAAAATCTATTCATCTAAATGGAAAAAAATTCATCCATGTATTTAAGTGTTAAGTTATAAATATTTTTTAGAATTATTCTATAAAGTGAAATGTTCCACTTAACCTCTTTTGTAACATTTTATCAACAATTAAATAATAATATTAATTTTATTAATAAACTATTTAAATAATTATTTGATTTAAAAAAAATATAGACATAAAATACATTTTAAAAATTTGTAGTTTATTAACTTGTATTATTTAAAAATCTAAAACATATATCTCACTTTCTTGTGATTTAAATTAAAGAGTAAAATCACTATTAACCATTTTCTTTATAAAAGTGACATAGATTTAAATGTGTTAGATTAATAAGTTGTTTTGATTATTAATTAAATCATATTGATTTAATTATTAAGTCACTTATTATCTCTTTCTTTACTTAAGCTAAACTTTAAGCATATAATGATTAATTATTTTATTAATTATTATTATGCAACTTAGGTTTCCTTTCTAGGGTTTTGATCTCCTTGTCTAAGGATTGATCTCTTGTAAAACAAAACATTTTTTGATTATTGCATTGCAACTTTTGTTTTTGCACACCAAGGATGTTTCCTCTTTCATGGATCCTTGCGTTCAGGCCTCCATAACTTTTGCTTCTCTCTTTCTGTGACAAGCGTTTGCATGCAAGTGATCTTGGGAGTTGTGGGTTGTTTTCTCATCATCTTCAATATAGTATCAGAGCTTCAGATCTTCATGCCCCTGTTCTCTTCCTGAGAGATTTAGCCTTGTTCCTTAGATCTACATTTTTCAAAAGTTTTTTGGTGGATCTAGGGGGACCTATGTTTCTGGTCACTTTGAGCTCAAATAGACCTCACGATGAGCTTAGAGTGCCCAAGAACCCCTATTTCCATATAAATTTTGTCCAATTTGGACAACTTTACCATTTGAGGCAAAAAAAATTGAATCAAGGTCGTACGGCCCTAGAATGCACTTAGAAGCACATTAAAAAAAATTACAAGGTGCACCACCCAATGGCCCTTGCTGGATGTCCGTAGTTACTATCAATGAATCATGCGGTGTCACTGTCGCGGTCACTACCAGTGTCACCGCACGATGACTGACGCTATGACCGCTGTGGTCACCGATGAATTAATCATCGCAATGATAGGTGGTTACCACCAATTTTTTAGCCCCCCTCTAACTCAACCAGGGTCACATGGAGATCAAGAGCCAAGCCGCCAGCCATCAAGCCGCAACCCCCTGGTCGTGTGGCGACTAGGGGCCCAAATTTTTTAGCCCCTAGGGCTTATTGGTTTTTTGCGATGATGGGAAATGACCATCAAATTTAGCCCTGTGGATCATTGATGTCAGCACTGCATTAACCCTTTCTTGCACACCTTTTGGGCCTTCCAGAGTACCTGTGATTTTTTTCTCATAACTTGAGCATACTGTGTCAAAATCAGGAAAATGAGATATCGTCGGAAAGCTCTTTCTAACCTCTATCTAGATCTGGAGGTTTAAATTTCTAATTTTTCTTTTTTAATGGTTTTTTTTGTCAAAGCCAAAAGTTCCTTTTTGCACTATGGGAACCATATCTTGTGCATCTAGACTCCTTTTTTGGAAAATGAGATATCATTGGAAATTTTGTTATGTGAGATTTCCAATGCTATGATTCATTTTTCCAAATTCTATTCTAGGTATATTTTTTTAGTTTTTTGCATTTATGCACTCTGGTGAATATCTTGGATGTTTCAGGTCCTAGGATCTCTTCCCTATATGGGATGGCTCATATTTGGCTATTATTCATATTTCTACAGCCTTCTATCTTCTTTTAACATTGTACACATCATTTGTAAGCATTCTTTTATGCAAACGCATTCAGATAAAGTGTCATTCTATTGCATGCTTGGGATCTTGCACATCTTTGAGCCTTTTGTACTCACAATACATTATAAAGTTCCATGGGGGGTTTGATGTTTCCCTTTTTTTGCCATCTACCTTTGTCATGTGAGTGTTCCTTCCATGGCATTAGCCTTGGGATGTCTTTATATGTGTTTGTACTTTCTCTGCACGTTCAATGTTCTAGGTTCTTCATGATGTAGTTCTTATTAGACAATATTTTTAGTGTACCTATCACCTCTCCCTTGTCAGCATTACAGGGGGGTTCTACTGTTGATTCTTATGCTTCCTTGGTTCAATGGAGTGAGCTATGTATTCAGTATTTGTTCCTATGTACTAGGTAGATGTAGTGGTTGGATACCTATGCATTCTAGTGAGATGGATGATTTACCATATAAACACTCTTTCATTCCTTTTTTTGGAGGCAGTCTTCCATCTTTGATTGATTATCTCTTCAGACCTTTGTTTGCCTCCTAATTCGAGTAGTGTCATTTGAGGGCACTCATGCAGATTACAGTCTTCTCTACTTGGTCATGTTTTATTTTAGTGGAGGTTCTTCAGATCAACGGTTACTTCTTGACAAAGTTTGCAGCTTCTTGCTTCAGTGATGTTCTACATGTTGATTCTTTGTTCCTATTTTTTGGAACATTCCCTAGTTTTGGAGGCTTCTTCAGTCCTTCATCTAGTCTTCATCTCTTTTTGGAGTAGAGTTTTTCCCATGTGGTTTTCTCTATTTATCCACTTTATAGAGACTCTATTTTGTACTTGGGTACCTGATCAAGCCTTTTTTGTTAGAACCCATTTTATTTCAGTAGATATTTTAGGTTTTTAGCTACTCCCTAAGTTTATCTTAAGGGGGTTGTTAAAGTAATAAGTTATTTTGATTATTAATTAAATCATATTGATTTAATTATTAAGTCACTTATTATCTCTTTCTTTACTTAACCTTAACTTTAGGCATATGATGATTAATTCTTTTATTAATTATTATTATGCAATCTAGGTTCCTTTTTAGGGTTTTAATCTCCTTGTATAAGGATTGATCTCTCTTGTAAAATAACACATTCTTTTATTATTGAATTGCAACTTTTATTTTTGCACATCAAGAATATCTCCTCTTTCATGGATCCTTGTGTTCAGGCCTCCATAGCTTTTGCTTCTCTCATTTTGTGACAACTGTTTGCATGCAGGTGTTCTTGGGAGCCGTGGGTTTTTTTTATCAACTTCAATAAAATGTTCGCCCTTATGAACTTTAAAATTAGAGTTTTTTTACTTTTTATACAATAGTTATGATTAAAGAAAAATTATAAAATAATCTATTAATATAATTAATTATCATTGATTTAGATCACTTTTATCACCAAAAAAAAGATCATTCAAGATTTAGGTATTGCAAACATCATCATTATAATAAATAATGTGAGGAATAAGGAAATTATTATAGAGGTTTATGAAGAAAGGTTTTGGATCCTTCTTATTGAATAAAAGCTTAGATTTATCATTATTATTTATTAGATTTATTATCATTTAATGTTATCAATAAAATTTCTTATAAGATTGTATTCGATGATCAAAGTAAATTTGATAACATTTTTTAATATTGTGTCTTATTATTATTTTTTGTAGTCTCTTAAATGAAGAAATTAAGTAACTGTTATAGTTTCTAGTTTTTCTACCATATTCATAAACATAACTAGATAGATGAGAATTGGGTAGATACCATAAAACATTTCATCTAAGACTTACTTATAGCTATTGATAAAAATAAAATTGAATGATTTTCTAAACTTCTTAGTGTAGTCTTTAGAAGCCATGGAAAATACTTTAATAAATTGTTCATCAAAATTTCATAAATGATGAGAAAAAAAAATATTTGAAGGAAGAAATATTATTTTTATATTGGTTAAGTGCTAAAAATTTATTATTTATGATTAGTTTTTAAATAATTTGTATGTTGATAAATATACTTTTGTTATCTATATGTTACTTTTCATTTATAAGAATCCATATTTAATGTCCACCAATGGTTCTTGATTAAATACATTACATCTAGTGGTTCTTCATTTAACTTGAAGCTCCCATTTAAAAAACCTTTATTATTCGTTGCACCTTATGAATAATTATTTATTATAAAGCTCCCTTGCTCATTAATTTTCATGTATTTAGTTTATTTATAGTATATAAAACCACATTCATTCATGTTATTTTATATTAGTCTTTATTGAGCTATATTTCATTAATAGTGGTTTATAAGAGCTCATCTATTATCAATATAAATGGTCTAATAAGGTGAAAAATTATGACACGTATTTTCTATTAAATTTAAACTTGAAATAAATTGGTGATTTAGACTACTTTTATTTGAACTGAGCAAAATTATTTGAATTTATTTGAAAAAGAATACAAATATGTCATGTCATCTACTCCTATATCTTTTGTTATAAACATTTATTATTAATTACTTTTATTTTTCCATAATCTTTTAAGATGCTTTTGGAACTATTTGTATAAGTTTTTAATAAAAGATACTTACTTTTTTATTCTAAATTATTTGCAACAAATGTATGTATGATGTATGTATGTATGTATGTGTGTGTATGTATCCTTTGAAGTTAGAAACTTATATATCAAGTTAAACCTTTTAATAGTTCCACATCTTCAAGATAACTAACTTGATCTTACAAACAATATTAAATGATAAGTCACAATTTAAGAAACTTCTAACAACTAACTTATGCCAACTAAGTCTAAGTAAGCTTAACATGTAAATGATATTCATTTGTAAATGGTGTTTAAGCTAACAATCCTCCTTATGTGCAACTTTGGGAGAAAAAATATTATGCAAATGATGCAAGACTCGGACGAAAATATAGTATATTATACAAATTTTATCTCTCATTTTAACTTTGGCCAAGAATATTAAGCAAGTTTCTATCTCGGATTTTAAATTCTCCTATTCACTTTTTCCCCTCTTAGTGAGAAAACCTCTTCGAGTGACCATGGTTATTCCCTATGCCAATCAAAGATTCGATGCTACCAACGACCTCTTGGCTATGGACCTCTCGTGAGTACTCTATATCTATCTTGGTTTTTGTCATTTTATATAAATTTTAGCATGTTTTCTTCTTTTTTTAAACCTAGTTTTTGATGAACTACAACTGATTGAATAGTTGAACGAACTAAAGAAACAATGATTAGAGATCACTGAAAACTAAAATGATATGTAAGATGATTAAATCAGTCAATATATTGTCATTTATGTCAACTAGTCTTGATAGTACTTATCATGTAAGTTACAAACATCTAAACATTTGTTGGAGAAAGAAAAGATGAAGAACTGAGATATCTACATATGAAAAAGATGGATATGATAGATAAGGATAAGATAAACATCGGGTAATTTATTGATGAGTCTATGGCTTTATATTGTTGACTTGAGCATGTTACATTAATCTATTTTGAAGAAGAGATCTGAAATTGAACAAGGCAATGTGGTCGATAATTGAAGATTTGTGTATACATCGAGCTAGTGCAGTGTATACCGACTGACAGTATCAACCGAGCTAGTTTAACTAGTTAGCACTGACACATTTCTATATTAACCGATGATGGATGAAAACATTAAATGCTAAGAACAGTCAACTGAATTTGATGAGCTGGATATTGTTATGATTTCGAGATTAAGGATTAAGTTTGTTATGAGATCCACAATTGACAAAATTCAGAGAAGATCTAAAGGATGAGATTGAAACATGTTAATGACACATCTGTCGAGGAAGGTTTAAGAGGAAAAATGGATGAAGGAGATTAAGTGGAAAAATCTAATGGCTGATAAGAAAATGGTTTACTTGTCTATATAAGAGATATGAGTTTCATTATTGAAATATGTTGGAAGAAGAAGACTGCAGAGATATCACGTGAAGACTATTCATGCATGCCTGATCAAACTGGTTATTCAAAGAACCAAACTATAGAGTTAACCGAGCGTTAGAGAACTATTTACCGAGTGAAAGTAAGCTGAAGAATATTGATGAAGTGAATTTGATTATTGATCAGAGGATTTGTATGGACTTAGCATAGATCTAAATATCTATAATTGATTTGTATTTGAATCAGATCATAATGTATCAATTTAACCATTGATTCAAAAAATCTCTTAATCAAGTGGACTTAATAGTCTTTTACTCTGCCCTATGTCATTCAGAGAATGTACATTGTTATCTTGTTGACCCCATAGTGAATGTTGGTCAAAATTTAACTGTTAGTGTTAAAATCCTCTAACTAGGTCACACTTAACAGTGTGTTTGTAACCTTTAACAGGGTTGGCTCTTCACCGAGCTCACTTTAGAAGAGTGAATTATTTTGGGTTACTGGTCCTGGGTGGTTTTTCCCTTAACATGGTTTCCACGATAAATCATTGTGTTATATGATATTTGTGATGATTTTTTTTCTATCATACTTTACATACTACATACTTGATTTGGTCAGTAATCATAGTTAGTTATTAACTGGTAATCGGTAAAGTGAAGCGATAGATTGATATTTTATGTTACCGAGCTGCATAATTTGTTGGAATTGTTTGATAAGGTACATCTTTGTATTTGGGACTATAGGATAACTAATCTAACTGATTCACCCCCCTCTTAGTTATTCTAACAATTGGTATCAGAGCATTGGTTTCTTGGAACAAAGTTTTAAGGACTTCAGCAGAAAGATTACAAGATGTATAAGAGGGAAGTGTCAAAGCTGAACAAGGACAACTTTACTATATGGCAATGTTGGATGAGACTTCACATATTTGGAATCAGAGATTCTACCTTACATTTACTTGATCATGGCTACTTACAACCAATAGTAGGTCATTTCACTCTTGATCAGTTGAGAGATCAACATGAACATAATATTACTATGATAGAGATTGTTGATGCTCTATCTGATGTTGAATTTGAGGATGTCAAGGCTTGCACTATTGCAAAGAAAATGTGGGATAAACTTGCTCTAGTCTATGGTGGTGATGCAAATGTGATGAGAGCCAGAGCTGAAAGCTTGAGAGGCAGATTTGATGATATGAAAATGAAGGAAGGAGAGAACATTACATAGTATTCAAACCGAATCAAAGAGGTAGTTAATGCTATCTAAGGAGTTGGTGGTATCATTGATGAAGATACAGTGGTAAGTAAGATACTAAGAACCTTTTTTCCTATATATGCAATCAGAGTATCTATTATTCATGAAATGATGTCTGTACCTAATAGCACTCTTACTCTTGATAGTCTGATTGGAAAGTTAACAACTTTTGAGCTAAACAATTTTGATAATAGTGTGGTACCAAGTGTTGAGTCTACTTTTATGTCTTCTCTGAAGATCGGTAAATCTAGCAGTAAACATAATATAAGGAATGAAAGTGATAGTAATACTAATGATGAGCTTAATGAGCTTGAAGCTCTTATAGCCTAGAAACTACAGAAAGGTAAAGGTGGATATAAGGGAAAGTTACCTTTAGCTTGTTTTAATTGTAAAGAAGTTGGCCATATTGCTGCTAGATGTCCCATCAAGAAAGAGGAAGATAAAGACAAAGATTGATCTGGTGATGGAAGCTATGGAAGAAGAAACAACAGAGGTTACCGATGCTACAAAAAAGACAACTGAGATCACAAAGATAAAGGAAAAAAGGCATGTCATCTTGTTGAAGAAGATGACACTTACACCAACACTGATGATGATATAGATGTAGTGTTTGTTGCAATGAAATATGATTCTAAAGAGGAGGAAAGGTATGTAGAAAAAACACTCATTTCTAAAGCTAGTAAAAATGATACTTGGATCATTGATAGTGGTTGTACACATCACATGAATGGTGATGAAGATAAGTTTGATCATCTTGAGAACTATAATTGAGGATCAGTGAAAATGGGTAATGACACACCTTGCATGGTTAAAGGAAAAGGATCTATTATATTGAATGAAAAAATTAGATGTGATAATGCATACTGGGTAAAATGACTAAATTATAATTTGTTGAGTGTGGCACAGCTTAATAACTCAGGTCACCGAGTGGCATTTGAAAGCAAGAAGGTAAAAATATATGATGGAAATGGAAAGCTTGTCGGAACAGGAGGACAATCAAAAGGTAACTTATTTTATCTTGACAATGTTGAGACTTCTTGTTTACTGGTGAAAAATGAAGATGCATGGTTATGGCATAAGAGATTATGTCATGTAAATTTTCATAACATGATTAAGATCAGTAAAAAGAGAAAATTTAGGGGATTGTCTTGCCTAACCAAACCTAATCATGTTATGTGTCATCAATGTCAGAAAGGGAAGATGACAAAACCTATTTTAAAAGTAAGGACTACTCATCTAAAGAAATATTGGAGTTGGTTCACACTGACTTATGTGGTCCCATGAGAACTCAAAGCTACTATGGAGATAGATACTTTATTTTGTTTGTTGATGACTATACTAGATTGATGACAGTTATGTTCTTAAAAGAAAAATATGAGGCATTCAAACTATTTAAATGGTATAAGGCTAAAGTAGAAAAAGAAACCGGAAAATAATTGAAATGCTTAAGGTCTGATAGAGGAGGTGAGTTTGTTTTTGATGAATTCACTAACTTATGTAATGAGCATGGTATAAAAAGATAGGTTTATGCACCTAGAACACCACAGTAGAATGGAATTTCTAAAAGGAGAAATAGATCTATTATTGATTGTGCTAGAACATTGATGATTGATAAGAATGTTGCACAAATGTACTGGAGAGAGATAGTTATCACAACTATATATGTCCTAAAATGAGTTCAACTAAAGAAAGACACAAACAAGACACCTTACGAGTTATGGTTTGGCTACACACCGAGTATAAGTTATCTCAAAATTTTTGGTAGCAAATGTTATATTCTGAAAGGTGATAGGAATGGAAAATTTGACTCTAAAGGTGATGAAGGAATATTCTTAAGATATTCTACTAAAAGTAAAGCTTATAAATGTCTGAACAAAGTTACTAATAAGATGATAGAAAGTGCTAATGTAAAAGTTGATAAGTTTTCTGACAAGAATGATGTAGAAATCATGAAGGAGCCAGAAGAATATGGTAGGTTCACTTATGTTGAAGATCCAGAGTATCTATTGAAGCCACAGGCTAAGTCTACCGAGCATCAGGAAAATGCTACCTAGAATCAGCAAATGGAAACAGAGAATCGGGAAGAAGTACCCGAGCAAGAAACTGTACCTGAACAGAATGATGAGAAAAGGAGAGATCAAGTGCTAGCAAGATTTGTTAGAAGATGCCATCCTAAGAACCAAAGAATTGAAGATAAGCAAGTTGGCATGCTGACAAGAAGTAAGTTAAGACATAACACATGCTTAGTTTGTAAGTTTGAAACGAAGACTGTTAGGGATGCACTTGAAAATGAGGAATAGATAAATGCTATGAATGGGGAGATTGAACAAATTGAAAAGAATAAAACATGGACCTTAGTGCCTAGACCAAAATATAAAAATGTTATCGGTACTAAGTGGATTTTCAGGAATATGCTGAATGAGAATGGAGAAGTTACAAGGAATAAGGCAAGAGTTCTTGGGGAGGAGGTCTACATTGAACAACCTAAAGGGTTTGTTGATCTGAATCAGAAACACATGGTATTTAGATTGCACAAAGATTTATATGGACTGAAGCAAGCACTGAGGGCATGGTATGAAAGATTGCATGCTTATCTTATAAGTATTGGCTTTGTAAGAACTAGTGAAAACAGTAATATGTACATGAAAGGAGATACTGATGATAACATTTTGATTGCTGCAATATTTGTTTATGATATAATCTTTGGTGGACAAGATCAGATTTGCAAATCTTTTGCTGATGATATGAGAAAGGAATTTGAGATGTCTATGTTTGGAGAGATTAAATTCTTTCTAGGTTTGCAGATTATACAACAGAAAAATGGGATTTTCATCACACAATCAAAATACATTAAAGAAGTATTGAAAACTTTTGGCATGGAAGATGTTAAACCTATGGAAACACCAATGGTGACTGGCTACAAATTGACAAAGGATGATGAATCTACCGAGTTAAATCAAACTTTGTACCGATCTATAATTGGTAAACTGATGTATGTTGTACATAGTAGGCCTGAAATTGCACATGTAGTGGGGATTGTGGCAAGATTTTCTGCCAATCCTAAAGATTCACATATGGTTGTTGTAAAGAGAATCTTGAGATACCTGAAAAAAATAGAGGATTATGGATTATGGTACACATTGGAAGGAAAATTTGAACTGAAAGTTTACACCGATGCAGATTGGGATGGAAACATAGATGACCGGAAGAGCACAACCGGTGGAGCATTCTTTTTAGGGGAAAGGCTTGTGACTTGGATTAGCAAGAAACAAGCATGCATTTCTCAATCCACTACTAAAGCAAAGTATGTTGTTGTTGCTGCAAATTATTCAAATATAGCTTGGATCAGACAAGTGTTGGAAGGAATGAATGAGTTAATCACTGACCCAGTGATTATATATTGTGACAACACCAGTGCTATAAACATTTGTAAGAATCTTGTGATGCATTCGAAGACAAAGCATATATCTATTAAGTATCACTACTTAATAGAACATGTTCAAGAGAAGCAAGTAAAACTAGAATTTGTAACATCTAAGGAACAAATTGTTGACATCTTTACTAAACCATTACCGAAAGACACTTGAATATTTGAGAACTAGAATTGGGATCCGTCCCCTGTCTACCGGTCATTGATGTGAACTGGAGGTTGCATCAACCTACACTTATCAAAAGATCATTCACGTTGATGCACATAGCTCACACTTTGGATTTTGTCTAAGGTTCTGAAAGATTGTAGAAGTTGAAACAAAAATTTGTTTATTTGTACACTAAAGGTACATGATATGAACCAAACAATAGAGTATACTTGGTTGCTGCAGACCTGTTTGTATATTTTCTTTGGCATTGTTGTCAAAGGGAGAGAAAAAAATGTAAAAAAATAGGGAGAGAGAATGAATATGGAAAATTAGTTACTGAGAACACACAGAAAGGGAGAGACTTTCATATTTGTTGCTAAGAAAAAAGGGAATCTGAGAGCCAAAAAGATCAAATCTGCAAGGAGAGTCTACACTTATAATGTTGTTATGTTTTGTAGTGATTAAACCTATTAAATTTGAGCTCACTGAGCTACAACATTTTTCTTACATAGTTGTAGAATACATGTTTGGTATGTGCATGGCATATTTTTATATTGTTTGTGTTGCCATCAATGCCAAACAGAGAGATTGATGAACTACAACTGATTGAATATCTGAACGAACTGAATAAATAGTGATTAGAAATCACCGAGTACTCAAATGATATGTAAGATGATTAAATCAGTCAATATGTTGTCATTGATGTCAACTAGTCTTGACAGTACTTATCATATAAGTTACAAACATCTAAACATCTGTTGGAGAAATAAAAGATGAACAACTGAGATATCTACATATGAAAAAGATGGATATGACAGATAAGGATAAAATAAACATCAGGTAACTTATTGATGAGTCTATGGCTTTATATTGTTGACTTGAGCATGTTACATTAATCTATTTTGAAGAAGAGATCTGAAATTGAACAAGGCAATGTGGTCGGTAATTGAAGATTTGTGTATACATCGAGCCAGTGCAATGTATATCGACAGACAGTATCAACCAAGCTAGTTTAACTAGTTATCATTGACGCATTTCTATATTAACCGACGATGGATGAAAACATTAAATAGTAAGAACAACCAATTGAATTTGATGAGCTGGATATTGTTATGATTTCGAGATTAAGGATTAAGTTTGTTATGAGATCCACGGCTGAAAAAATTTGAAGAAGATCTAAAGGATGAGATTGAAACATGTTAATGACACATCTGCCGAGGAAGGTTTAAGAGGCAAAATGGATGAAGGAGATTAAACGAAAAAATCTAATGGCTGATAAGAAAACTATTTACTTGTCTATATAAGAGATATGAGTTTCATTATTGAAATATGCTGAAAGAAGAAGACTGCAGAGATATCGCATGAAGACTATTCATGCATGCCTGATTAGACTGGTTATTGAAAGAACCAAACTATAGAGTTAACCAAGAGTTAGAGAACTATTTACCGAGTGAAAGTAAGTTGAAGGATATTGATGAAGTGAATTTGATTATTGATCAAAGGATTTGTATGGGCTTAGCATAGATCTGAATATCTACAATTGAGTTGTATTTGAATCAGATCATACTGTATCAATTTAACCATTGATTCAGAAAATCTCTTAACCGAGTGGACTTAACAGTCTTTATTCTGCCCTATGTCATTTAGAGAATGTACATTGTTATCTTGTTGACCCCATAGTGAATGCTGGTCAAAATTTAACTATTAGCATTAACATCCTCTAACCAGGTCACACTTAACAGTGTGTTTGTAACCTTTAACAGGGTTGGCTCTTCACCGAGCTCACTTTAGAAGAGTGAATTATTTTGGGTTACCGGTCCTAGGTGGTTTTTCCCTTAACAGGGTTTCCACGTTAAATCATTGTGTTATGTGTTATTTGTGATGATTTTTTTCTATCATACTTTACATACTACATACTTGATTTGGTCGGTAATCACAGTTAGTTATTAACTGGTAATCGATAAAGTGAACAAACAGATTGATATTTTATGTTATTGAGCTGCATAATTTATTGGAATTATTTGATAAAGTACATCTTTGTATTTAGGAGTGTAGGATAACTAATCTAGCTGATTCACCCCCTCTCAGTTATTCTAACAGTTTTTCTCTATTTCATTGCATTTGGTCATTTCTTTGTCACATGCGATAGGTAGTTTATCATATACAATACCCGAAGTATTGCATATGACTAGGGATTCACATATGAAATGTGTTTCATCGCCTTTTATTATTTGTTGCGTATGAAAGTTTATGTATCGCATTTGACATTTTAGCCATCACATTTGAATGTTTTTTTATCGCATATGAGTGTTATATCGCATACAATAAATCTATCATTGCATTCATTACATGTTGCATCAAATATGATGTTCCATCAATTTTGCATTGAAAATTATCACCTTTGATGTTAGGATTGAATTTTTTTACTTTTGAAAAGTGTTTTTAGTTATTTTGATGTTGTTATCATTCATTTTTTGATATGATTATGATGTTAACTGATAGGATAGATTTTGATGCTTTTGGACCTTAAGATCTAGAGGATCAAAAATATATGTGCTCATTGAGATTGTCAAAAATATCACCTGAGAAAATAGGATAGATGGTGTTGATGTGTTGATTGACTTGAGATGGTCGATCAATGATTAACATTGTGATATTTTACTTAATAGGCTCCCTTGGGAGTGTTGACATTGTGTGGTTAGTACCCCAAACTCTTTAATACGATTGAGCATTTATTGCGTCAAGAGTGATGATTGATTGGTCAGTGCAGTCTTGGTTACTTCCTAGATATGCCTTAGTTCCAAGTGAATAGAGGTTTATTGACTACATTGGCTAAGAGATGGCACAATGATCATAATGTCTTTCACTTGTCGACTAGAGAGATGATAGTGACACTAGAGGACATTTATAGGATACTTTGGATCCCCGTTATTGGTGAGTTGGTCTACTATGATAGGAATGATGATGGTGAGGTATTGCAATGTGTATATGGAGATGATGAGATTGAGGATGACATAGTCCTATGGGAGACCATGTTGTAGAGATATGCCCCACTTATTTTTGTCTTGGTAGTATTTATTGGAGATTTCATGATGGCAGAAAGGAGAGCACACGTATTTTCTATTTGATGGGGTAGGATCTTGAAGATATTCTTGTAGAGCCTCAATAGTTTTCTTTGGGCTCTTCTATTTTGGCCCACCTATACTATGACCTTCATTAGGTGGTTTATGGTCAGGGAGAAGCTTTATTTTTTGGTGTTGGTACTTCTACAAATTTGGACCTAGGAGCACATCCCATTGACATGCCTAATTGTTGAAAAAGAGCATCTAGAGGGTCACCCTTACATTCATGGTTACTATGGTATTATTTTCCATCCTAATCTAGGTAAGATAGAGTGTTGGAGGCAGACCATTAATGACATGGATGTTGTGTGTTGGAGACCTTACATTGGTTGTGAGGCTTGGAAGGAGGATCTAGTTGAGATGCCATATATTTTTATCTCTTAATATTTGATCAGCATGACTCCATACATCATTGAGATAATTTTGGTTACTAGAGTGCTCAAATAGTATGGTTGAATGCAAGGTATGCCATAGGGTTCCATTATGTAAACTTAGGTACAAAAGGAGATATATACTTGGGGACATAACATTTTTTGTGATACTATAGTGGGTGAGTATGAGGGGCTAGGTCCAATGACTTGGGATTATATGGAACAAATTTTGGATGTTGGTATGACAACTAAGTATAGTCATTAGTTTATTACACCCATTTCCACATTTGATTTCTCTAGATGGGCTAGTTCCTCCTTTGGATAGTGTCGATAGTAATGGAAGACCTAAATGATAGAGAGGTGGATTTAGGAGGTGAGGTGGTAGGGGTGGAGGTGGAGGTGGAGGTTGGAGAGATGGATAATATGGGGGTGGTGTTGTGAGAGTGATGGGGAGAGGTGGAAGAGCCATAGAGGGAGCTGGTGATAGGGATGATCAAAGAGGTGTTGTTGGTGGAGGAGGTCAAGGAGGTTCCCCCTACTAGAGTGAGAGGTATAGATGATAATTTAGATTAGGGGTGGCTTTGAGGAAGGAAGAGATTAGGTGCTCCCATAGATGGAGAAAATGGAGGACAAGATACTATATAGGATGTAGCACAGGGTGATATCATACAAGATGATTCACATGTTGTATTATTTTCCTTCATTTAGCCTAGATAGATTGTAGTGCCTCCCTCATTTGCCTCCTTGCACAAACATCTAGATGGTGTGGTTTTGAATTTCACACTTGCTGGGTATGATCATGTTGGTCCCATGTGAGGGTGAATCCACCAGGAGGTTTTTTTTGGAACATATTTTTGATGCCCTGCATGAACATGAAGATGTAGGGTGTGGTATTGGATTGTATTCTGGTGACCCTTAGAGATAGGGATGAATCAATCCTATGAATGCAGTGATTTTTATCCACATTATGTTTTATGATGGCATTGTGAGATGCACCTTGTTCATCTTTTTTATGCATCAATCATGAGGTTATCATTGGGGTCGTGACGGGTGTATTAAGAGACCCTAGCCCGATCTTATCATTGCATTACTTCTATCTGTATTATAGACTCGGTATTTAGATACGCCATGTTGATGCATTATGGATTTATATTCTGATGGACAGAGGTTTGACCACAATGATTTGTGATGTACTCTTTTTCATGTTTATTATGTACTCATGTCAATGTTTCTAGGATGCACTATGTTTTCTTAAGGGCTAAATGAATTTAACTAATTTTCTTACTATAGAGAAATTGAGTACATGTTTTGATGGGTTTGAATGGGAATCAAGAAATTCAAATTATAACGAGATGAGATGTAAATTATAATGAAGTAAATGTTTTTTTCCTTGTGTACATATAATTTTGTGAGGCCTCACCTTGTACCATCATTTCATAGCAATCTATTTACATCTTATGACTATCATGTTGATACATTATTTTGTCATGTTGGACTATTTAGACAGAGACTTTATATTTTTGATACTATGTGATGACATATGATTATGTGGATGATGATTTAGGACTTACTTTCATGCTTTGATTATTAGGACTTGATTTATGGTATTTGATGAATCATCAATTTAGAATATTATGTTTTAATTTTATGCTTGTGCAAGAAAATTTTATGTGAGATGATCATGGTTAATATGTTAGGTTAATTGATATATCATTGTGTTCTTAGATTAACTTGCTTTGAATTTAGGAAATGTATTATTGAAAATTATGTGATTATCTTGTGATAGAGTGTGGATGCAATTGGAATTTTATGATGTGTTTGAGTGTGATTATTATGATATATTTTATATGTATATGTTATTTGATCTTTCATAAGCTACTGATATTTTATCTAGTGTGCAGGAAATGACCATGGATTAAATAAGGAGAAATTAAAGATGGATGCATGTGAAAATATTGTTAAGCCAAGGTTATCTCCAAAGGGATAAATAACCTCGTTGTGATGTACAATGTTGTAAAGTAATGTTTGATTGTATTATTTAATTGTGTTTATTCTTATTTTAAATTAATGTCTACTTGACATGCCATGTGTGTAGTGATGTGTTGTAATATTTTGTGGTGTCAATTGACACATGTTGTGAGTTGGCATGGCCACATGCATTGTATATTAGTTGTCTTCCACCTTTGAGTCACCTTGTAGAATCCGAAGGCTAGGTATCTTTGTTGTTGAGCCATGGGAGAGAATCTTATTTCAAATTTTCGTGAGTCAACTCTTAGTGGACTTTTGAGAGGCAATAAGTAATCCAAAGGGTTAGTTAGGGTTAAAATTAGATTACCCCATAGATGTACTTTGGTTTGGGGGTTAAATTTTGACCAATAGGATGATTTTAGACCATTTTTGCCTCTTCAAAAGATGTCTTTTTGAAAGGTGATGAATTTGGGAAGTGTGTCATGTCTTCCTCTCTTTTCAAATTTGAATTTTCCTCTTGTTAGAAAGAGAACCCTTGGATAGTGTGCCCAATAATTTTTGAGGTTAGCTAAGGTTTTCCTTTTTAGTGGGATGGAGAGGAATTTGGTAGGTTGATTTCCCACTCTCCAATTTTGGATACTTCTAGTGGACTTAGCAAGTTTTGGTGGACTTAGCAAGGAAGGAAGGATTGTAGGAAAGGAAGCTCTTCTCAACCTTCTTTTGCCATAGCTTGGAGTAAGGTTGGTGGCCTTGTCATGGAAGAATCTTTCTTTTTCTTGTATGTAAAATGCATATTTTTTTGTTATGATATTGTAATGGTTTTGTGAAGCTTCGTGCTTGCTTTCATGGCTTCTTGTTAAGTGTTTATTTGCTGATTTTGTTTTAGTATTTTTGTTTTATTGAGGTGTGCAAGGCCAAACTCACCATTGGGAGGGAAGAGAGCCTTGATGGGTGAAGGGCTTAAGTTGGGAATGCCCATTTAGTGTAGAGTTCTTTCTTAAGGAGGAAGGGGATGAGGCATGGATGTATGGGCTCCATGTTTCTATTCTTGTTGTATACTTATTTGGGGGTCATAAGGGTTGTATTTTGTCACAGGAAATGGAAGGGTTGTATTTTATGAAAGGAAATGGAAGAGTTGGTACTTTTTGTTATGGCCTTGTGAAGGCAATGGTTATAGATTTTTAGTCTTGTTGAAGGCATGGTTTTACTTTTGAATGGTTTCTCCTACTTGGGTACTTTCCACCTTCACCCATTTTATGGGTCCAAGGTGACCCATTGTGTGAATATCCTTGGATGAGAATTTTGTGTTTACATGTACTTGTTGGTTTTTATGTGTATGTGTGTTGAAGCATGTATGTAACACCCATCCATCTTTGTTTCCCTAAGCTCGAGGGTGGTCATGTAATGGTCTAGGTTGGGAAGTGAGCCTCCATGGTCAAAGTGGTTTTATTTTATAGATTCTAATTGAAGGAGTTGCTGGTTTTGTTGAAAGAAAAAGTATTTTATCATTTATTACTTGCATATTTTTATGTTGTAAAAAGGGCTAAAAAGCTGTGTAAAAGAGTAGTGTAAAAGGGCCATGTAAATGCCTAAAACCATGTAAAATGCTTGTAAAAGTTTATATTTGTATGTGAAATTTTCTCCATAATTTTCTATGTATTTCTAAAGAAAGAAAATGTAAAAAGATGATTTCTTATTTCTTGAATGCAAAAAGATAGCTTGCGGGTTTGTTTTCTCATATGCAAGAAAAAGTTATATTTTCTTATGATTGTTAATCTCTTCCCTATGTAGTCAAAATTTACTTCAAATTTTAGTTGAAAAAGAAAAGTTAATGTAGATTTTCTTTCCTACTTACCTATGTAAGAATAGATTTCATTTTGATATCATGTTAGTTTTTTAAAAAAATTGTATATACACTTATGTATAATAACTTGTATATATATATATATATAGATGTATATACCCTATTGGAATACATTGTTATGTTGATGTTTAAAAAACAAAAGACTTAGTTATTCTCTATCTTTCCTCTTGTTGATTTTGGAAAAGTATATATACATAAATATATATGTATGTATATACACACCCTTGGTGTGTATATACACACATGTATACTTATGTGTATACAAAACTTGAAAATCTTCATCTCATTCTTACTCTTTGCCAAACTTGCAATAACCAAATGAGAGATTAGGGTTTTGGTAGATGTTTTATTCTTAGCCTAACCCTAATTTTGAATTAGGGTTAGGGTTGGCTTTTTGGAGCCAATTTAAATTTTAAATTTTAATTAAGTTATCATTAAATTCTGTCTAAATTTTAATCTCGATTTTATTATAATTTAATGACTGTTGACTGTTAATTTAATTCTATTTTAATATTATTTTATTAATCATTGAGATTTTAAAAAGATTATTTTTAATTTTTTAATAGGATTGTGTTTGGATTTAAATTTATGTCTTGTTTTAATTTAATGACTATTGACTTTTGACAATCACTTTAATTTGAATTCTGATTTATTTATTATTTTTATTTTCATTGAGATTCTGAAAGAGATTCCTTATTTAGTGAGATTATGTTTGAATTTTAATCCATGTCTTATTTTAATTTAATGATTATTGACTTTAGACAATCACTTTAATTTGAATTATGATTTATTTATTATTTTTATTTTCATTGAGATTCTCAAAAGATTTGTTTATTATTTAGTGGGATTCTAATATTTGGCTTTTGGAGCCATTTTGAATTTTTTATTTTTAATTATGACTTTTCATTTAATTCTAGCTTAGTCTTTTAATTTCTATTTAATGACGGTTGACTTTGCACAACCACCCTTTTGAATTCTGATTTAATAATATTATTATTTTATTCTTGAGATTTTAAACAGATTCCTTTTTATTATTAATTTTGGAATTTTAAATATTTGATTATTGGATAACCAATTTTAATTTATTTTTAAATTTAATAATATTGTATTGTTAATTAATAGACTTTATTATTTTAATATTAATCTAGAGATTTGTTATTTTCATAATTGTAAATCTAATATTTATTTCTAAATAAATATTATTATAGTTTTAATTTAAAGTTGGTGATAAATTTAATATTTAATATTTAATAGTTAAATTGATTTTATTATCTTTAATATTTAAATGGATTATTCTAGGGGAGATTAATTAATGTCCAAGATGAGACTTAGGTAAATTATTTCTCCCTTAGCAAAAATGTTTCATTTATTATTAATGTTTTTATAGGGTTATTAAATCCTTTTTAATGCATAAATTAAATAAATATATAAACTTTGGAGCTTTATGACTTATGTAAAAATATAACATTTTAATTTAAAATAATTGAACATTACTATATTAATGGGTAATAATTTCTTGACCCTAGTTTCCACATGAGGTTATTATCTTGGTTTTATTTTATCTTTTATATATTGAGGTTATTTTTGAGATTTATAATCTAGTTAGTAACCTAGTTTGCGATAGGGCCACTAGGTTTACTAATGCGATTGATTTAATCATTATTTTTAAATTAACCCTTTTTGGATGTGTTGACCCAATCTTTGACTTTTTATCTTTATCTATGTTTTAATTTCTCTTTGGTTTATCTCTTTTAATAACTCATGTTTAAACCTGGTTAGGGTTTCCTAGAGACCTAGTTAGGGTTTTCGAGTTAACTGATGGAGTTAACAATCAAGGGATGTTGGCAAGCCAGCACATGCCATGATACCTCTTGTGAGTTAACATGTGTTGGCTATGTGATCGTACTTGTTAATGAACCTTAGTGTGTTAGCTTGTTGTCATTTGTGCTTTAAAGAAAAAAAATTGTTGTGTATTTTACCCTAAATTTTGGGCATGACACAGATTCATATTAGGATCCCTCAGCACATTATAGAGGCACATATTAGAGGCATAGAGTAGAGAGTACATTATTTTTAGTGATTTCTCACTGTAGAAAAGGGATAGATCAGGGAGTTATAGGATTAGCTCACCCAGATGAGATTTGAGAGAGATATTGTCAAGATAGAGAGAGATGATGTGATCCAACATCATGGTGAAACTGAGGAGCTAGCTCACACTATTAAGAAAATGGAAGCATAGGGTGTGACTCATGATCATATCAGAGAGCTAAGAGAGGATACAACATGAGTTACCTATTATTGTGGTGCTTATTTCTTTTTGGTACCTCCAAACATATGGATTCCTTCCTATTTTCATATTTCTAGATATGGAGAAGACATTCAGAGAGGATAGTCTAGCCAAGTGATTACAGATCCACCTCCTAAGCCTCCAGGTGATCCAAATGCAAGGACATGGAGTGGTGTTCAACCATCAAAAGGTGGGACATGTACTGATGGGACAGGGAGAGGTGGTGGCATTTTGATGGGATGTTTAATAGAGCCAGGAGGTAGTCATGCCTAGATCTCATTGTTGGTGATATCAAATTTTGATGATGATATATACATGTTTTTATCATTTGATTATTTTGATGTAATTTGATGATTTAGATGTATTTTTTACATAATATCTCCTAGATAATATGGTTTTTCTCATTTATTGATGTCATTGTACTTTGGAAATTATTATTTTTTGAGATATATTATGATGATGCAGTGGACTATTATGATGATGCATGTTTTTTTTGTTTGTATGCTTGTTTACATGTTATATGTAGCATGTATGGATCTATGGTGCATGTATTGATGATTATACCTATGATGGATACTTTATTTACATGAATGTATATATGAGATGATTCATTTATATGAATGTATATATGAGATGATGTATGTGTTGGCAAGTGACCTAATGATTATAGCATAGAGGTTGTCATTTATGGAAAAACTACTTACTAGCATGATCACATGGAGTACAGTTTAGTTTTGGATATTCACACTAGAAAAATGACTAAGTCTAGAATGCAGTTGATAGGGTACAGTCATATAGTTTTGCCTTGAGAGCACATTATATGAGGAATTAAGTCATGCATGTGAGATTAGAGGAATTTATTATGGTATGTGATAAACCTTCATTTAAGGTCACATGTATTTTGGAATTGAATGGAGAAAGTTACAACATGATATAGGTACGTGAAGAAAGCACAATAGTGAAACAAGGTAAATGAGTGGTCGTGATGATTAAAGGAGTAACATGTGGAATCTGGAAGTGCTACCTTGGATTTTGTTTTGTTCCTACCCTATCTTGATGGATGTATGATCACTAACTATGTAATTATGTATTGGGCACATTTTGTGATGTATTTGTGAGTTGACTGAAAATATTATGAGATTGAGTATATATATTTTGAGATGTGAAGTTATGGAAGTGTAGTGGAATGTATTATGATGTAAAGATAATGTAGAAAATTTTGTGAGCTATTACTGGAACTAATTTGGCATAGAAGATTCTTTTTTAGTTCATTTTTTTTCTATAAGATACTTTGGTAATACTAGATAGTGAGTTTGTTGTACGAGTTGTAAGCTCTATTTTGTATTCACCCCTAACAGGGTTATAGACTCCTAAAAGGGTATGTCCTCTAACAAGGACTTGTGCTAATGTAATATTCTTCTCCTAATAGGGCAAGGTCTCCTAACAGGGACACAATACTTTTAGTGCATCATTTTTGGGTATCATCCCCTCCAGGGTTTTCCCTTAGCCAGGATTTCCTCAAGAACAAATCATGGTGTTATGAGTTGTTTACTTTATGTATGTTTTCTTCTTATTTTATTTATTACATGGTTCAGTTTGAATTGGTATAGAAAGAATAAAAGTACTACAATATTTGTTCACCCCCCCTCTCAGTATTGCTTGATCCTAACAATTGGTAAATTAGAGCTTGTGTCCCTTGGAGAGAAAGCCTAACAACTTGAGGGAGATTACAATGTATTAAAGTAATTTAAAAGAGAATATTGAAGCAACACTAGAAGAATTGGGTAAATAAAAAGATAATAATGATGAATTGAAATTCAAATTGAAAAGAGCTGAAGGATATATCTGAAAATGCAAGGAACAACTTGAACTTTCTAGGAATCAAAAGCAAGAACTTGTGGTAAAGATACAAGAGGAATCTAAAAATGACTCAAATCTAATAAATCAAGTTGAACAAGAAAAGGAAGCATTGAAGTAGAAACATGAATTTGCAACCAACCAAATGAATAAATAAATTCATCAACTGAGTGAAGAAAAGAGAAAACTTGATGAAAATTTGAAAGGCAATAGTGTTTAGTTAAAAAAAAATGCAAATTGAACTAGATAGCTACAAAATTAAGTATCAATAATTGGAGAAATATAATCACATGATCAAGGGAGAACTTGTTGAAGTAAAGAAACACATTGAGAAATTTTATGCAAGAAGTAATAAGAGAGATGAACAGCTAGAACAACAAATGTCTGTAGTTGACTTTGATGAAGCATAATTCTCTAAAACTCAAGAAAATCAATCTAAAAAAGTTGTGACTCCTAATCAGCAAGAAATACCTATACAACAAGAGGAACCTAGAGATAATTTCAAACCTTTCAGAGGAAGATGCTTTGGATGTAATAAATTTGGTTATACAAAGAGAGATTGTAGAGGTAAGACTTTTTATAAGCCTTTTTCTAGTTATTGTTTCAATTTCTATGCATATGGACACAAGAAGATAGAATGAAGAAAACCTGATCTATCAAGCACTAAATAAGACTACACTAGAGAGAAAACAAGATCCAAGATTACGTGTTTCAACTGTAATAACTTTGGACACATCGCAAGAAATTGTAGACTGCAGGTTAATCAGAATAGGTCATCTCCTATATGCTAAAAATGTAACAATCAAGGACATATAGAGAAGTCTTTTATGTATAATGGAAATTTTAGTAATAGAAGACCATCATCTAGAGATACAAAGAAAAATGTTGGTGATATTGATAGAAGCCTAGTAGAATACGTGAATGATTTTGACACACGTTTTGTAAAGGAAGGTAACAAAAATAGTGATAAAATATGGAAAGAAAAGGAACAGAGTGAGACTAAGATGCAAGAAGAATCAATAGATGCTACTGATGATATCATTACCACATCATCCTAAGTTTCCAAGCATGGCCTTAGAGGGATCTTTGGAGAAAGATAACATTAACCCATCCAACCCCTTATATAAAGAATGAGTTTATGCGAGCTTATAGACAGACATGTTGATGTATCTAAAGTCTACATCTATGATCTCATGGTTATACATGCAATATTTGATGATCACCAAGAAATATGGATGACTAGAACCTTGTAGGCTTACTAATTCAATGGGAAATGTGTAAATTTGAACATTGAGAAGTATAAGTTCATTAATCTCAAACTTTTTGTTCACCATTCAAATAGAACTAAGGAGATTCAGAGAGAAAGAAAAGGAGCTAAAGTGTTTATGTGATTGATGAGTGTGCATATCCCATTTCATCAATTAAAATGTATTTTCATACTCTGTGAAGCTTTGTTTACTATGGATACACCAATGAGTTTTTATGTTAGTGAGAGACCACAGTACAAATTCAAGAAAAATCCTTACAAGTCCATGGAGGATGATCTTGAAGGTGCATTTTTGCAAACACCATACATTGTGCTTCATGTGGAATACATTAGGGCATACATTCACTGCAAGTACAAAATAATATGAAACTTAGAAATCATAAAGAAAAAGAAAGATATGATTAAGGATGATGGAATTTGGAAAGATGATTTCTCTCACTTACAAAATCTTAACATCATCAGAATGATAGAACTCTATGAGTTCGATGAGGATGAATGGATTAAGATTGTTCTTAGTAGAGTTCATGATCAATTTCTATATATAGGAGAGCATCCTGTTAAGATTTCAAATGAGTTGATTCATGATGTGATAGGATTAGACAATACTGACATTATCCTTGTTGTAGAGAAAAACAAAAAGAAACAATTCAAAACCCTAACACATCCTAAATGGGAAAAGAGGGAAATGACTATTGCCGACATAATTCAACAAGATGTAAGGTTGATTTTGATGATTCTAGGATACAAAATGCATTATAGTAGTCGACCAGATTCTATTTTAACTAGCATTATAATGATGGCATACAAGATGGAAAAAGAAAATGTGAAATACAACTTGTACAAAGTATTAAGACTTCAATTCCTAGAGAATCTTAAGAATATTAAGCAAGACAAGTTAAAGGCATTCATGTTTGGATATTTGCTAATATATATCTACATTCACATAGTTCATAAGTTTCCTAGAATGCACCCTACGACGTGGAAAGATAGTGATCCCTAATCTACATAAATTAGAAAGTATTACAGAATGAAGGCTAAGAAATGGGTAGGTTGAGAACTCTTTGGGATGTTTAACATTTTCCAAAAGGAAATGAAGGAAAGAAAGAGGATTCCTAAGGAAATGGTAGAAAAGTATAAAGATACAGTTTGTTTCATGGTTGAAATTGATTGTGTATGTTTTGAGGTAGTGGAACCTAGGAATAAGTGGAGTTACCCTATGGGTTATGGGGTTAGTATAGAGGTTATTACTATGAAAATTGAACATTTTATTTCCTTTGAGATTGACCCTGGTAAAGAAAGATGGGGCACTTGTGAAGAAAAATCTTCTAAGATTAGAGATGAACAATCAAGGGCAATAAGAAAGAGAAAGATTGAGAAATTAGTTGACAACCTTACAAAAAAGGAAAGCACAAGACAAGAAGAGATAAAAGAGGTAAGAAAGAAGATAGTAGAAGGTTCTTCTTGGTTGGAAAGCATGGCTCTTGTAGCCCTTCCATCTCTTGAAGCTGTAGGAATTTTTTATTCACCCCCTATTGTGGTCGTGGTACCTGATACCACCCCCACACCACCTAAGAGGTCATTGCAGAGAATAGGCATGACATAAGTACTGAAGGTAGAAAAGATTCTTGTGAGAAGGAAAAGGTCCTCTAAACAAAACTCACCTCCTAAAAGACAGAGGACTAGTGCAAAGAAGAAAGAAGGAATAAAAGAAGATTGTGAAGAAGAAATAAGAGAAAGACAAATCAACACCCAAGAAACTATGGAAACCTGATCTACCTATCTTGGAAAAAAGGATCATTATTGAAGGTAAGTTAAATTCACTATCTGGGTATTTTGAAAGATATAATGATAGTGAGAAGATTGAAATAGAAGACATGGTGATAAATCACATGTTGGCCTTCAAAAAGAACCTGATTGAATAGAAAGGTAGTATTCCTAAGGAGTTGTTTAATAGTTTGGAAATGAGAAAACAAATAGTTGTAGAAGAAGATAACAATATAAGAGAAAAAACAATTGAGGACACGCATCTTGTTATCTCACATAAATAAATAGAAAGACTAATCAATCAATTGAAGCCATATATAAGAACTAAATCCAAATTGATCAAGCTAATGGCCAGAAAATATGATGATGTAGAAGAAGAAACTCAAAAGGAACTTGATAGATTGTTTTTTTGTGAAGACCCTTCTATGGTGGTTAAGAAACAGAATGTGTTAAACCCAAATAAATTAACATTCCTAAATCATCTAGAACTACTACAACTAAAAGGAATCCAACCATTGATGAGGATGATATAAATAAATTCTACAACAATGTATGAAAACCAAAAAAATTGTGGTAGGTGTACCTATTTATTTGGACACCTCCCATGATGACATTAACCCCTTTCAAGAGAATGACAACACTATTCTTGAGGATTGTAACAATGCAAACCTGAGTACAAAAAATATAATTGAGCTTGGCATAATAATAGAGGAAGAACTGAAGGGAATCATAGATGAAGGGAAGAAGGATATAAAAGTTGAAAATGGTACTAAGGAAGAAATGAAAGAGTTTATTTATGTCCCTACTCCTAGTAAGGATTCATTTTCCTCTCAAAATAATTGTTGGCAAGTGACATCAAGCCTGTGATCACAATTTTTGATGACATGGATGAGGATGAGCTCATGAAGCCATCTCTTATAGCCTTTGCAAAGGCTAAGGAAATATCAGAACAAAAAATAGAAAAGAAGGCAAGGGTACTTTATAGAGTAGTAGAAAGAATCAACAAACTCCTACCCATACCTTTCACTTTTCAAGGAAATGACACGGTGAATAATCTGAATAAAGTCCTTGATGACTTTGATGCTTATTTTACTTCGTTGGAGATGGTTGCAGTCGTGAAAGTTGAGAGAGAATTCATGGAGAATAAATTAGATGAGCTACATCAATCAATAAAGTGGGATGTCAGCATATGGAACACCACTATCTCTGGTATTAGGTCTTCCATTACGCATGGGAAAAAGATATAAAGCTACTGCATAAAACCTTCCAAGCATGTAAATAATTTGATGGATATAATTAAAAATGATAGAAAGACATTGGATGATTTGGTGAAGGATTGTGGGTCCTCCTCACAATTTGTTAGAAGTATCCAAGTCATTGGATAAAATTAGTGTGTTGTAAATAGAGAAGACAAGAGTACTGAGAAGATTTTCTATGTTGAGGAGTATGCTTACTCATAAACTATCAATTTTAGAGAGGCATCATGAGGATATGGAGACCGTGAATAAGTCTTTTGATGGAGATTTACCTAAAATATTAAAGGATACTGAGATCTCATCCTTTGCATTGAATGGTCTCATTCATGTTGGTCAGATGCTAGAGAAGACATGGGTAGTAGATAGAAAGATCTTGGAAACTTCTTTCCAAGATATACTTCATATGGTGTGAATTTTTGGTGAGAAGCTCTAAATTTTTTAATTGTATATAGCTAGATTTTTTTGTATACCTTTTCCATTGATTTCAAAGGGGGAGTAATAAGGGTGAAAAATGTATACTAATGAATAGTCAGAAGTTTTGTATTGGACACTTAGTCATTTTTCACTAAGTGTTGCAATCAATGTCAAAGGGGGAGATTGTTGGCAAGTGGCCTGATGATTATAGAATAGAGTTTTTCATTTATGGAAACATTACTTACTAGTATGATCATGTGGAGTACAGTTTAGTTTTGGATGTTCACACTCAAAAAATGACAGTCCAAAATGCAGTTAATAGGGTATAGTCGTACAATTTTTCCTTGCGATCACAGTATATGAGGAATTAAGTAATGTAAGCTTAGAGGAATGCATTATGGGATGTAATAGACCTTCATTTAAGGTCACATGAATTTTTGAATTGAATGGAGAAATTTACAACATGATCTAGGTACGCAAAGACAACACAACAGTGAAACAGAGTAAATGAGTGGTCGCAATGATTAAGGGGGTAACGTGTGGAATCCATAAGTGCTACCTTGGATTTTGTTTTGGTCCTACCTTATCTTTATGGATGTATGATCTCTGACTATGTAATTATGTGTTGGACACATTTTTTTATGTATTTGTGAGCTGACTGGAAAGCTTATGAGATCGAGTATATATATTTTGAGATGTGAAGTTATGAAAGTGTAGTGGAATGCATTGTGGTGTAAAGATAATGTAGAAGATGTTGTGAGCTATTACTAGAACTAATTTGGCATAAAAAATGTTTTTTTAGTTCTTTTTTTTCCTATAAGATACTTTGGTAATACTGAACAGTGAGTCCATTGTAAGAGATGTAAGCTCCTTTTTGTATTCACCCCTAACATGGTTATAGACTCCTAATAGGGTCTAACCTCTAACAAGGACTTGTGCTAATATAATATTCTTCTCCTAATAGGGAAAGGTCTCCTAACAAGGACATAATACTTTTAGTGCATCATTTATGGGTATCATCCCCACCGGGGTTTTCCCTTAGCAGGGTTTCCTCGAGAACAAATCATGGTGTTATGAGTTGTTTAATTTATGTCTATGTTCTTCTTATTTCATTTATTACACGGTTATATTTGAATTCATATAGAATGAATAAAAGTGCTACAATATTGATTCACCCCCCCCCCCTCCCCTCCCCCAACTCTCATTATTGCTTGATCTTAACAGTATGTATGGATGCATGTATGATCATGCAATGGTTAAGTTATGTTCCTATATGATTTTTAATGCAATGTTTTTCTTTTTTAAGGATGTAATGATATGCAATAATGTAATGATTAATGATTTTTTATATGCAATGATGGATGAGATGATCTATATAAATATAATAATGATGATGTGATGGTATAATAATAATAATAACACATAGTGATGGATAATGCTTAATAATAGATAATGTTTGATAATGTATGTATACCATAAATAGTATCTTCATATGATTAGTATTGACAATAAATGAAATAGTAACTAAATAAACCACAATTATAGCAACTATTTAGCAATTTTAAGTTCAATTGAGCATCCTATGGCTCTCTATCTAAGAGTGTTAATAGAAGCTCTCAACAAGCTACCATTAATGACAGTCCTAGAATGAGAAATGATAAATGATAAATGATTAAAGCTAAAGCTAATTGTTCAATCAAATTGAAAGCTAAATTAAATCTAGATTGCCTTTCTAAGCTCAAATTGCAAGAGGTTCAATGCAATTCTCAGATGTGTGGTTATTAATTATGAGGCTTTGGTCTTCCTTTTATAGATTTATGCAATGGTAGGGGGTGTAGTGTAGTTGATCATGATTAAGCCTTACTTGAGTCCTTGGTTCCACCCTTTGAAGACAATGCAAATTTTGTGTCCTCAAAGCTTGGGACAAGTAGACAAGATTCTCTTTCACTTTGAGTGATTGAGATTGAATTTGGCTTGATCCATGTGAATGCCTTCTCTCAAATCCTATTGGTTGATTGAATTTCCTCTCCTTTTGGGTTGTTGAGGGAAATTAGGATTTATTAATTGATTTAAATGAATTTCTTTAGCCATTTACCCCTTGAATGGGTTGAATTTGATTTAATCCAAGACTATATAATTATTTGATTTAATTGTATGTTGATTTGATTGCATTTGATTAAAACACTCTCAATTTTGATTTATCTCAAATTAAGACTTGATTTTAATTTTGATTGGCTAATTATGCATTGTGATTCAATTGATTCAATTTTGTCCTGAAGTTTCTTTGATTTGACTCGATTTATTATTTAATTGTCTTTGTCCATTTTTAGGTGATTACAAATGCCCCTCTTTGAGTTGACATGCGAAGCATGTCGATTCAAAGAATACTCTGATCTTGCTTGATGATAGGTCCTGATTCATTGATGGTTGATCTCTGATGTTTGTTTGATGTCTTTCGATGGTCGATCCTTGATTTCTAATATGAGATTGATACAGATTTTGATTGATTTAATACCCTTGATTTTAATTGTTCTGATATGATGTGATACTCTAATGGTTGTTCTGATATGATGAAGCCTTGATACGATGATTGATCTCAATGTGATGCTCCATTCGATTGATTACGAAAAATTTCCTAATAAAAGATTTCACTTTGATTTGATGATCGGTCTCTCAATTCTTGATAATCTTGCTGATGTTTGATATTTCCAATGGTATGCCCCCTCGAAAATGAAATAAAATTTGATCATTGTTTGATAATCTCAATGATTTAGGTCAATTTGATGTTGATGTAACTAAATTTTTAAAGAATTTTAATTTCATTTCCGATATCGATGTTTGGTCCGCTTGATTTCAAATGCCCCTATTTTGGCTAATTTGATGATAAATTTGAGTTTCTAGGTCGATTGTGATGAAAAGGTCCCCTCTTAGGTCAAAGTTTCCTCTTTTTAGGTCAAAAAGCTATATAAAGGGGTCAAATTCCCTTTTTCACTATTCATTTTTACTTCCACCTTTGACTTTTACCCTCTTTGAGCTTTTTGACTTTTCATGATGTCTGTCCCCCTTCACGAGCATCAGTTTGAGAAATGTCACTGCTATCATCGTCTGCCTGGCTCAGGACCTCCAGTGAGTCCGTATAACTCTTCATTTTTTTCCATTTATGCATTTAAGTTCAATTTTTCCAATTTTTTCCTCATAAACAACCCTTTTGTATTGATGAACTACAACTGATTTAGAACCTGATTGAAGAATCTATGATTAGAGATCACTGAGTTGTTGATTAGATATGTAATATGATTAAATCAGTAATATGTTGTCATTGATGTCAACTAGTTTGATAGTACTTATTTGGTAAGTTACTATAACTAAACATCTGTAGAAAGGGAGTAAAAGAGATGAAGAATAGAAATATCTACATGATGAAGATGTATATGACAGATGAGGATAAGGAATACATTGAGTAACTTGTTGATGAGTCTATGACCTTATGTTATTGACTTGATTATGTTTCATTCATCTATGATGAGGAAAAGAGATGAAAGACACACGGCAATGTGGTTGGTTGATGAAGCATTTCAGTATACACCGATGGGATGTAGTGTATACCAAGCACAATACAAACCAAGCTTGTGTTCACCGAAACATTTCTTTGTTAACCAAGCAAGAGAAAAGAATTAAATGATTAGTTTAGCCGTTAAAGATTGATGAGATGTAAAGTACATCGTAATCAATGATGGAGATAATGTTTTTTACAAAGATCTACGGCTAGCATAATTGAAGGAAGATCTAAAGGATGAAATCAAAATGTTTTACTAGCACAACTACCGAGGAAGGTTTAAGTGGCAAAATGGATGAAGGAGATTAAGCAACAAAATCTTATGAAGGAAAAGAAAATAGTTTACTTGTCTATTTAAGAGATCAGAGTTCCATTATGAAACTTATGCCGGAAGAAGAAGGACTGCAGAATTATCACATGAACAAGCTTCATGTATGTCTGATCAAACTAGTTAAGGAGAACCGAACTACAAAATTTAGCGAGCATCAGAAAGCTATTACCGAGTGATAGTAAGTCATTGATTATTGTTGATACAAAACTAAAATACTGATCAGAGGATTTGTATGGGCTAAACATAGATCTGATAATCTACAATTGAAGTTGTATTGTATTCAGATCAAACTGTTGTTACATTTTAACCATTGTAAATAGAGAAATCTCTTAACATAGTGGACTTGAAAGTCTTATATGTGTCATTCATAGAATGAGCATTGTTATCCTATCAACCCCAGAGTGACTGCTAGTTGGATGATAATGATTGGTCTTAAATCCTCTAACAAGGTCACACCTAACAGTGTGTTTGTAACCTTTAACAAGGTTGGGTCTTCACCGACCTCACTTCAAAAGAGTGAACATTTTTGGGTTGTCGGTCCTAGGTGGTTTTTCCCTTCACAAGGTTTCCACATTAAATCTTTTTTGTTATGTGTTCATTGTGATGATTGTTTGTTATCATACTTTACATATTACATGTTAGATTTGGTCGGTAATCATTAGCTTCTATTGACTGGTAATTGGTAAATGCATAGACAGTAAAGTATTTTATGTTACCAAGCTACAGAAGTTTCTGAGCTACAGAAGTTTAAGTAATTTGTTTTGGATTATACATTTTGATTTGGGACTGTGGATAATTGATTCACCCCCCTCTCAGTAATTCTAACAATTGGTATCAGAGCATTGGTTGCTTGGAACAGAGTTTTAAGGACTTCAGCACAAAGGTCTCAAAATGTTTAAGAGGGAAGTTCCAAAGCTAAACAAGGATAACTTCACAATATGGCAAAGTCAAATGAAGCTGCATATATTTGGGATTGGGAATTCTGCCCTAGATATGATGGAGAATGGATACCTTGCACCACCCACTAGTCCCTTGACCCTTGATCAACTAAGGGACATGCATGAACATAATGTTACTATGATGGAGATTGCTACTACCTATTCAGATGCCAAATTTGAAGACATTAAGAACTGTACTACTACTAAGAAGATGTGGGATAAATTAGCTCAAGTCTACAGTGGTGATGCAAATGTCAAGAGAGCAAGAGCCGAAAGATTAAGAGGGAGATTCGATGACATGAAGATGAAAGAAGGTGAAAACATTATGCAGTACACAAATAGAATAAAAGAGGTAGTTCACACTATTAGAGCATCGGATGGAGTTATTGATGAAGACACTGTGGTAAGAAAAATCCTAAGAACCCTATTGCCTATCTATGCAATCAGAATATCTGCAATTCATGAAAATAGGTCAGCACCTAACAACACACTCACTCTTGATAATCTAATTGGAAAGTTTACAACATTTGAACTAAATAATTATGATAATAGTGTTGCACCCAATGTTGAATCCACTTTTATGACTTCTCTGAAGATTGGTAAGTCTATTAGCAGAAATAATAAGGATGATAGTGATAGCAATACTGATGATGAGCTTGATGAACTTGAATCTCTTATGGCCAGAAGGTTACCTAAAGGTAAAGGAAGGTATAGAGGCAAGTTACCTTTAGCATGTTGTAACTGTAAAGAAGTTGGTCACATTGCTGCTAGATGTCCACACAAGAAAGATGATGATAGAACCAAAGACTAATCTGAAGGAAGCTATGGGAGAAGATACAATAGAGGCTACCGACACTACAATAGAGATAACTGAGATAATAATGACAAAGGCAAGAAGGTATGCTACATTGCTGAGGAAGAAGATATCACCGATACCGACACTAATGATGATGTGGAGGTATTATTTGTGGCAATGAAGGATGATTCTAAAGAAGATGAAAGGTATGTAGAAACAACAATTATCTCTAAGGTTAATAAGAATGATACATGGATTATAGATAGTGGTTTTACCCATCACATGACTAGTGATGAGGAAAAATTTGATTATATTGAAGAATATAATAAAGGATCTGTAAGAATGGGAAATGATGCACCCTGTATGGTAAGAGGTAAAGGATCCTTGATGATAAATGATAGATTAAAATGTGAAAATGCTTATTGGGTGAGAGGATTAAATTATAATTTGCTAAGTGTGGCATAGCTGAACAATTCACGCCGCCGAGTTGCTCTTGAGAGAAAAAAGGTGAAAATATTTGATGATGGAGGAAGACTTGTTGGAACTGGTACACAATCCAGAGTTAATCTATTTTATCTTGATAATGACCAGTCTTCTTGTTTATTGATGAAAGATGAAGATGCGTGGTTGTGTCATAAATGGTTATGTCATGTGAATTTTGATAACATGATTAAGATTGGTTAAAAGAAAAGAGTTAGAGATCTACCTAACTTATCTAAGCCATATCATGTTATGTGTCATGAATGTCAAAAAGGTAAGATGAATAATTGTAGTTTCAAAATCAAAGACTATTCAACAAAGAAGATACTTGAGTTGGTTCATACCAACCTATGTGGTCCTATGATAACTCAGAGTTATTATGGAGACAGATACTTTATTCTTTTTGTTGATGATTATAATAGGTTAATGACTGTCATGTTCTTAAAAGAAAAATTTGAGGCATTCAAGATGTTCAAGTGGTATAAAGCAAAAGTAGAAAAAGAGACTGGTAAAGATTTGAAATGCTTAAGATCTAATAGAGGAGGTGAATTTATCTCTGATGAATTTACTAAATTTTGCAATGAGCATGGTATTAAAAGATAGGTCTCTGCACCGAGGACACCCCAACAGAATGGCATTGTTGAAAGGAGGAATAGGTCAATTATTGACTGCACAAGGACATTAATGATAGAAAAGAATGTTGCTGAAACATACTAGAGAGAAGCCGTTAGCACTGATGTCTATGTGCTAAACCAAGTACAACTAAAGAAAGACACTAATAGGACACCCTATGAGTTATGGTTTGGACACAAACCCACTATAAGTTATTTCAGAATTTTTGGAAGCAAATGTTTTATTCTAAAAGATGAAAGAAATGGAAAGTTTGACTCAAAAGGTGATGAGGGGATATTTCTAGGATATTCCAGTAAAAGTAAAGCATACAAGTGTCTGAACAGAGTAACTAATAAAATGATTGAAAGTACTAATGTTCGAGTTGATGAGTTTGATGATAAGAATGTAGAGGAAAGTAGATAGGAACCTAAGGACTATGGTAGATTCACTTACATTGAACAACTTGAGTACCTACCAATGCAATAGACAGTGACAACCAGTTAGCAGGAAAATAATACCGAGGAACAGGAAAAAGAAATTGACGAGCAGGAAGCACCCACTAAGCAAGAAAATGAACATGCACAGGATGAACAAGAGAGAAGAAATAGGATACTAGCAATTTTTTTCATAAGCCACCATCCTGAGACACAAATCATTGGAGACAGACAAGTTGGCATGCAAACAAGGAGTAAAGCAAGATAGGTACATGTCTAGTTTGTGAATATAAACTGAAAAATGTAAAAGTTGCATTAGAAAGTGATGAATGGGTTAATGCAATGAAAGAGGAAATAGAACAAATAGAGAAGAAAAACCTGGACCTTAGTACCCCGACCTAAAGATAAGAAGTTATCAGTACTAAGTGGATATTCAAGAACAAGCAGAATGAGAATGGAGAAGTAACAAGAAATAAAGCTAGATTGGTATGCAAAGGATATACACAGGAGGAAAGAATTGATTATGGTGAAACATTTGCACCTATTGCTAGATTAGAAGGAGTCAGAATGTTACTTGCATATGCTGCACACAAAAAGTTCAAATTTTATCAAATGGATGTCAAGTTAGCATTTCTGAATGGAATACTTGAAGAAGAAGTCTACATAGAACAACCTGAAGGGTTAATTGATCCAGAAAAGAAAGACATGGTATGTAGATTACATAAAGCTTTATATGGTTTGAAGCAAGCACCAAGAGACTGGTATGAGAGGCTGCATACTTTTTTGTTAAGTATTGGATTTGTTAGAACAAGTGAGAACAACAATTTGTATATGAAAGGAGATATTGATGATACTATTCTTATTGCTGAAATATTTGTGGATGACATTATATTTGGAGGACAAGATCAAATCTGTAAGTCATTTTCCAATGAAATGAGAAGTGAATTTCAAATGTCTATGTTCGGAGAGATTAAGTTCTTTCTAGGACTACAAGTGATTCAGTAGAATGATGGTATACTCATCACACAATCTAAATATATCAAGGAAGTATTGAAAACATTTGGCATGGAAGATGCTAAACCTGTGGGAACACCGATGGCTACTAGATGTAAACTAACTAAGGAAGATGAAACTATAGAAGTGAACCAGACACTGTACCGATCTATGATTGGTAAGTTAATGTATGTAGTGCATAGTAGACCAGACATAGCACATGCTATGGGAATTGTTGTAAGATTTTCTGCAAACCCTAGAGAGTCACACATGATTGCTACAAAGAGAATCTTAAGATACCTGAAGAAAATAGAAGATTATGGATTATGGTATCCTAAGGAAGGCAAGTTTGAACTCAGAGTATATACCGATGTTGATTGGGTTGGAAATGTGGATGACAGAAAAAGTACTATCGAAGGAGCATTTTTCTTTGGTGAAAGACTTGTTACTTGGACAAGTAAGAAGTAGGCTTGCATTTCTCAGTCTACAGCCGAAGCAGAGTATGTTGCTTCTGCTACAAATTGTTCAAATATTGCATATATTTAGCAAGTTCTGGAAGGTATGAATGAGATAATCACTGAGCCAGTGATTATTTACTGTGATAACACCAGTGCAATAAATATTTCAAAGAATCTAGTGATGCACTCTAAAACAAAGCATATATCAATTAAGTATCACTACTTAAGAGAACAAGTACAGGAGAAGCAAGTTAAGCTAGAGTTTGTTACATCACAAGAACAACTTGCAGACATATTTACAAAGCCTCTACCGAAGGATACATTTGAATACTTGAGGATTAGACTCAACGTCCGTCCCCTGTCTACTGGTCACTAAGGTGATCTGGATGTTGTATCAACCTAATCTTATCAGAAGATCATTCATGTTGATGCAGCATAGTTCACACTTTGGATCATGTCTAAGGTTGTGAAAAGTTTCGAGAACTAGAATAGATTGGCATATCAATATACAAAGATACAGAGTATGCACTAGAAAAGAGAGAGTTACATGGCTACTACAGAGCTGTATGTTTATTTGTTTCTTTGGCATTTTTGTCAAAGGGAGAGATAAATAATATGAAATAATATGCACTGATGAGAACATTAACATCTATCTAAGGGAGAGACAAATTGAAAGAAAGGGAGAGTACTAAAGATCAATTATTGAGAACAGAAGAAGGAATCTGAGAGTTGAAAAGATCATATCTATAGAATGTCAAAGCTGCATTGTTAATGTTGTTGAGTAACGTAGTGATTAAACATGTTAAGCTAGGGAGAGCTTGTACAACATTTGTTCACAGAGTTGTAGAATACATGTTTGGTATGTGTATGGCATATTTCATATTACTTGAGTTGCCATCAATGCCAAAGGGAGAGATTGATGAACTACAACTGATTTAGAACCTGATTGAAGAATATGTGATTAGAGATCACTGAGTTGTTGATTATATATGTAATATGATTAAATCAGTAATATGTTTTCATTGATGTCAACTAGTTTGACAGTACTTATTTTGTAAGTTACTATAACTAAACATCTGTAGAAAGGGAGTAAAAGAGATGAAGAATAGAAATATCTACATGAGGAAGATGTATATGATAGATGAGGATAAGGAATACATTGAGTAACTTGGTGATGAGTCTATGACCTTATGTTATTGACTTGATTATGTTTCATTCATCTATGATGAGGAAAAGAGATGAAAGACACAAGGTAGTGTGGTTGGTTGATGAAGCATTTCAGTATACACTGATGGCAGGTAGTGTATACCAAGCATAGTATAAACTGAGATTGTGTTCACTGACACATTTCTTTGTTAACCGAGCAAGAGAAAAGAATTAAATGATTAGTTTAGTTGTTAAAGATTGATGAGCTATAAAGTACATAGTAATCAGTGATGGAGATAATGTTTGTTACAAAGATCTACGACTAGCATAATTCAAGGAAGATCTAAAGGATGAAATCAAAATGTTTTACTGGCACAACTATCGAGGAAGGTTTAAGCAAAAAAATGGATGAAGGAGATTAAGCGGCAAAATATTATGAAGGAAAAGAAAATAGTTTACTTGTCTATTTAAGAAATCAAAGTTTCAATATGAAACTTATGCTGGAAGAAGAAGGACTATAGAATTATCACATGAACAAGCTTCATGTATTCCTGATCAAACTGGTTAAGGAGAACCGAACTGCAGAGTTTACCGAGTGTTAGAAAGCTATTACCAAGTGACAGTAAGTCATTGATTATTGTTGATAAAGAATTGAAATACTAATCAGAGGATTTGTATGGGCTAAACATAGATCTAATAATCTACAATTGAAGTTGTATTGTATTCAGATCAAACTGTTGTTACATTTTAACCATTGTAAACAGAGAAATCTCTTAACAGAGTGGACTTGAAAGTCTTATATGTGTCATTCATAGAATGACCATTGTTATCCTATCAACCCCAGAGTGACTGCTGGTTGGACGATAACGGTTGGTCTTAAATCCTCTAACAAGGTCACACCTAACAATGTGTTTGTAACCTTTAACAGGGTTGGGTCTTCACCAACCTCACTTCAAAAGAGTGAACATTTTTGGGTTGTCGGTCCCAGGTGGTTTTTCCCTTCACAGGGTTTCCACGTTAAATCTTTTGTGTTATGTGTTCATTGTGATGATTGTTTGTTATCATACTTTACATATTACATGTTAGATTTGGTCGGTAATCATTAGCTGCTATTGACTGGTAATCGGTAAATGCACAGACAGTAAAGTATTTTATGTTACCGAGTTGTATAAGTTTAAGTAATTTGTTTTGGATTATACATTTTGATTTGGGACTGTGGATAACTGATTCACCCCCCTCTCAGTTATTCTAACAGTTTTCACTTGTTTTCCTTAATGGGTGATTTTGCCTATTTTAATGGCACTTTTTCCTTTGAAAGTGCACTTTCACACTTTTAATGAGCACTTCTATGAATTGGTTGAGCGCTTTCACTCGCTAAATTTATGCCCTTTTCTACTTTTACTCTGTATATGTGCGCTTTTAATCATGTTTTTCGCTTTTACAATTTTTAATAGCGCTTCCACTATGTCTTTGGGCGCTTTTGATTATTTTCCCACTTTTAAAACATTAATAAGCGCTTTCACATCTTTAAGCAGTGCATTTGATTTTTTATGCTTTTGCAACATGAAACGGTGCTTTTACTCTGCAATTTTTTTTCCATTTTGATTAAGTCCAAATTGCAAAAAAAATTTCTTCGACGTCGTTGATCAATTGATAGGTTAAGTTCCCAATCTTGATATTTTCTAACAAATTGTGATATGTTAGTTAGGAATCAGTTATAGTTAGAATATCATCCGTCAATCTAGATTCAGATGATGGGTGAGGATAAAATTTCCATTCTATCTGAGTAGAAACACAAAATTTGATTGTGGTTTGATAGGTTTATAAATTTTTGATTGACTTAGGATAGTCCCATAATTTTTTATTTCAATTCTAATGTGTTTGAACTTTCTTTTTGTAGGAGGATCTTGGGTCTTTATGTATTTGTGGTTCATATCCTTTGTCATGGGATATGATACCTAATTTGAGTGTTGCTAACCATTGTCATATTGCTCGGTGTGGCTTTCCCTTTCTTCTTTATCTTCCTCAATTCCGAGTGAATCAAGGTCTTATTACTGCTATGCCTAAGCATTGGCACTCAGACCATAACACCTTTCATCTTCCCATGGGGGAAATGATGATTACACCCAAGGATGTCTATCACATTCTACGGTTGCCTACTTGAGGAGAGCTTGTCTAGTATGACACTGTTTATGATGGCTCAGCATGTCGATGAGTCTTCAGTGATCCTTACATTGGTGATCATCATATCCAGTGGGCTCAATTCATTTCATTCCCTATTTTACCAGTTGTTCTAGGTAATCTGATTGGTGGTCTCCTGCTTCCTGATAGGTGTGAACATGGGTTTGTTATTGGGTGGGGTCCCATTCTGGAGGACTTGATGGCAGAGCCTCATCAGTTTGACTGGGGTTCCTGTGTGTTGGCACATTTATATCATGAGTTACACACTATTGTGTATAGACATTCTACCACTTTGACTGTTGGAGCTATTTTATTACAGCTTTGGACTTGGGAGCATATCCTAGTGACACGTCTTGTGATAGTATGAGATCATCAGCCAGGTTGGCCTTTTGCATGGATGTATAGTGGTATCATTATCCAAACCCACATGGGTAAGCTGGATTACTAGCGACGTTGGATTGATGACATGGATACTGTTATTTGGAGGACTTATCTTGGATGTGAGGCTTGGCCAAAGGATGATGGTGATCTTCCTTACATGTTTTTCCCTTGTTGGATGATCGGTCGCTCTACATTTGTTATAGAGAGATTCTTCTTTTGCTACATTTTCTATCAGTATGGGTGTGTTCAAGATATGCCACAGGTCATAGCTATGTATGCTCATGTACAAGCTGAGAGGTCATTGTGGGGCCCATGTGTAGACTTTGGTACAGCTATATGAGAGATACAAGAGATTGGATATCATCCTTGGTCTCCTAGGTCATAGATCATGGATGAAAGTATCACTGATGAGTATGGTGCTTGGTTACATCGGTATCCTTTTCCTAGGTTCACAGATCCTACCGAGAGGATTCCCACCATTGAGGAGTTATCAGATGGGGATGATGATGTTGGTGGAGATGATGATGATGATGATGATGATGATGATGATGATGATGATGATGATGATGATGATGATGATGGCTATGATGGAGATGATGGCAGAGGTGGTAGTCATGGTAGGATCAGGGGTCGGCATGGATGACGGGGTCATTGCGGAGCTAGAGCAGGTAGAGTACAAATGCCAATGATAGTTGCTGCTCTGATTCCTCCTAGGGGTGGTGATCAGGTGAAAGGTCGATGGGTTGATAGGATTTTACCTCAGGTGGCTATAGATCTAGTAGATAGGCCTAGGGCTAGGCACTAAAGGGAGATGGATGTAGATATTACATAGGTACTGCTTGATCAGGTACAGGGTCCTCCTACTCAGTAGGTTATTCCTTTGATTATTCCTATGGTTCAGGCAGCTTCTTCTACTTCTGCTTCTATTTCAGCTTCTATGCCTTCATCATCTTCTTAGTTTTTTCCATCTTTGAGTGATCCATCTTCTTCGGCGATGTCGTCTTCTTCTATACCACCTCCACAGTCTTCTATAGTACAGGCTCCTGCCCCAGCTTCAACATCAGATGTTGCATCTTTGCAGTCTCAAATATCATCCATACAATAGTAGGTTTCATAGATGAGCTCGATGATGCAGACTTTTATGGCTACTATGAGTTAGCATGGTTTACAGGCTAGTTCTAGTCTGCCTCCAAATAGCACTCCTAGTCTTGATGGTCCCAATGGTCCTGGTGGTACCGATGGTGTGGGTGACTCTATAAATTGATTTCTCATGTGATATTTCCATTATTTCACTTGCACTTTGATGTTATATGATCTCCTTTCTGTTGCTATGATCAATACATTGGACCCTTGTTGTATCATTTTTTATCGATTGATGTTGTTTGTGTTGATACTTTGATAGCTGATGGACATTGATCTTTAGATATCACTTTTATGATCATGTTATAGACTTTGGTATCTTGTTGATTTTATGTTGATGGTACCATGGACTTTGATACTCTCTTTGATAGATTTTACTATGTATGATGTCATTATGTGTTGGATCTCTTTTTCAGGTGTTTTACGTAATATGCAGCTCTATATGATTCTATATTCTATATGCTTTGTTTTATGCTTTTCAAAATGCAATTTTTAATGTATGCATATGTCCTAATGATGATTAAATGTTTTGTCTTATGTATGACATAGAATAGATGAATGCAATGTGTAATGGTATTACTTAATGATTTTGATGTATATAATGGATATTAGATGGATGATGAATCTAATGAATGCATTTCTTTTGATATATAAATGTGATGTATTGATGCAATGATCATGAGCTTTTAATGATATATGTGATATGGATGGATGGTACTATCATGTATGATGTGCATTTAATGTTAAATGATCTTAATGGATGTAATGAATGATTTCTAACTAATGCAATGCACTTAATGTATGCACCTTAAATGAGATGAATGCAATCTAATGATAATGCCTTAATGTAATGCACCTAATAATTCAAATTTTAGACACATCTAAATATATGAAAAGTTTAATGAAGATGACTTAATGCAACTTAAAAATGACCTTAATGCAATGCAAGTGAACTAATGAAATGCATTTTGTTTTTTTGTTTATCTTTGATTTCCAACACACTCGATCCTATATAGTTATTTTTTATGATCTTTTGATTTTTGATTTGAGTACACCCCCTTTTTATTGTCCTCTTGCAAATTAAGCTAAGAAAGGCAAAACAATATATACAATGCACTTAATGTAAGATGTATGCAGCTAACTATCATTATTTAGAATTTGGAGCTTATAATCATCATTGAGTGTTTTTTGAGCCTGTTTTAGTACAATAATCACTAGTTCAACTATGATGATATGAATACTTTTTGCACCTCTTTATTTTCTTTCCCATCTCTCTTCGGTACGAATATCACTGATTGAAGCCAATCATGAGAGTGTGAATATCAATTTTGTTAGATTCTATGTTGCAAGTGGATGTTGGTATTATGATATTGAAGATCAAAATAGCCAAGGTATCCTTTTGCGTAAACAAGCAGAAATCTCAATTTTATCCTATGTACAATTCCTCAATGATTCTTTGATGATCATGTCCTTAGAAAAATAATACATGATTTAAAACTTTGATTTTAAGACAATCATTCAGAAATCAACAAAAATATCATCCTTTCATCATAGCTTGTCTAGTCTAAAACTTTCATCAATTTGCTAGAAAGACATGATTTCATCAATTGAGTCAACACTTTAGAAAAATTTCTTGCAATGTTTTTCAAATCCATATTTCAAATGTAGTTCCATACATTTCATACTTTTAATCCTAATAAAAATAAGGTCATGTAAGCTCTTGGATCAAATTTTTCTTTTTGGCTCAAATTGGATTAGAATGTAGATTTGATTAAGTGTTCCTCTTTCGAATTTGATGAATAGATTCCATGATTGAATAAAGCTTGCCTTGATGAATCCTTTCTCCTTTTGAGTAGATTGCCCCAAGTTTGAGATAATTTCATTTATGGGACTTAGGACAATTTTCAGATCAGGTGACCAAAATATTGAGGTACTTGCAAATGTAACTGTGGGGTTTTATTATGCAATATATACAAATGTTGGCGAATGCAATATTTACAAGGTGAACTTCTAGGTATGCGACTGACTTGGACTTTCAATGGCGCCCGTTTACCAAGTTTTCACCAATTGACTAGATCTTGCTCTTTTTTCTATTTTTAAAGCTTTTCTCTTTTTTTGCTACCAAGGCACCTATTTGCTAGGTTTTCACCAAGGCACTTTTTTCTCTTTTTTGAATTTTTTTTGTATTTTTCTCTTTTTTGAAAAAAAAATTTCATATCATCAAGGCACCTATTTGCTAGGTTTTCACCAAGACAACATCTTTTTGAAGATCATATATGAATGTTTTTTCTTTCTTCATGCTCAATTTTCTACTATTTTTTATCTTTTCTGCTTTTCAATTTGTTTGTTCTTTTTTACTTTTCAAATGTTTTTGGTATTTTCCCAATCTCTTTTGACTATATACAATAAATATGATGCTTTCCATTTGATACTCTTTATACTCTTTCATCTACCTCATGTATAGAACCTCTTTAGATGTATGCTATTAATTGGTTCTTATAGCTCTTCTCCATCACAATCTGCTAGTTTGTAGGTGCCGGTCCCAAAAAATTTGACAATGATAAATGGTCTTAACTAGTTTGCTTCCCATTCTCCTTTCTTTTCCCTTTCTGCCTGATTTTTGGGATTTTCTCTCAAAACTAGGTCACCTATTTGGAATGTTCTTGACTTGATGTGCTTGTTGTAAGTCCTTGATATTCTATTTTGGTATACCTTCAAATGATCAAATGCTTGCTTCTATTTTTCATCTAGGAGTTCTAGTTCTTGCATCATAGAAACTCTATAGTATTCCTCATTTATCAAGCCATGAAGAGATACCCTCAAAGATGGAAGTTCTACATCCAAAGGCAAAACTGCTTATGTTCCAAAGACTAAGGAAAAAGGTGTAGCTCTTGTTGGAAATCTTATGCTTGTTCTATAATCCCATAAGGTTGGGTTTATTTTGATGTGCCAATCTCTACCTGAATTGTCCACCGTTCTCTTCAAAATTTTCAAGATGTTTTTATTTGTTGCTTCAGCTTGTCCATTACCTTGGGGGTAATAGATTGAAGAAGAATGATGAATCATGTGAAAATTGGTGCATAATTCCTTTAGGTCTTTGTTTTTTAAATTCTTTGAATTATCCATTATGATAGCATGAGGTATGCCATATCTACAAATAATATGATTAAGGATAAACAAAGATATATGCTTTCCTGTTGTAGTCGATAAGGGTACAACTTCCACCCACTTGGTAAAGTACTCAGTTGCCGTGATGATGAATTTATGACCATTCGAGGATGGTGGATAAATCATGCCTATTAGGTCTAGACCCCATTGATAGAACAGCCAAGGTGTTGTCATTGGATGAAGCTCTTGTGTGGGCACATGTATCAAGTTTCCATGGAATTGACACTTTCTACAAGTTTTTGCAAAGTTACAAGTGTTTTTCTCCATCGTAGGCCAAAAATATCCTATCCTAAGAAGTTTCTTAGCTAGGGTTAATCCATTTGAATTTGACCCACAAATTCCTTCATGGATTTCTCACAAGGCTACGTTTGATTCCTCTTCTTCTAAACATCTAAGGAGCATTCTGTCTGGACTTTTGCAATATAATGTTTCAGAGATTATGGTGTATTGAGCGGCTTGGCAAATGAAACTTTTCTTTTGATTCCTAGTTTGGTTTAGGGGAAGGATTTGATCTTTGAAGTAAGTTTAAATAGGTCCATACCAAGGTGATTCATTTGTAGTTAACAAGAAAATGGTATAAGGGTGGGTAGGGTCAAACGTGGGTTGATCCACTTCTTCTACCAGGAATTCATATCCGGTACTCTGATCAGGCATTTGTAGAAGTGAAGCCAAAGTTTCCATCGCATCCCCTGCTTTGTTCTTTTGTCTTGGCACTTGCTCAAATGTAATAAGTATGAAATACTTCTTAAGACTTTCCACCATGTTTTTGTAGGGTATCAATTTGTCATCCTTTGTCTGATATTCTTCATTGACTTGATTAATGACTAATTGTGAATCTCCATAAACCTTTAGTTATGTCTGTCATGACCCCTTATTGGATAGAACCTAGTAATAATAAATAACGATCATAGAAGTAAAATATTATAATATAAAATAATAAGTTAAAGAAAATAATCATAACTCAAATGTTAATAAATTAATAATAGTAAATATATTATTAAAATATTAATATAATATATAATAATATATTATTGAGATAATGATATTGATATTGTTAAATATTGTGAATATAGTAATATTACTCAGATAATATTAATTTCCCTTATTGATAATATCTAAGTAATAATATTATTATATTAATCAATTAATAATCAACTATTAATTTAATCAATATAATAGTTAATAATACTAATCTACATATAATATTAATCTATGAATAGTATTAAAGAAGCCTATTAATAATAATACCCCCCGTAAAGAGTTTTATAATAATCAAATGTAAATTATTAATAGTAATACTATATTTCAAAAGATGTGACTATTCATATTTATATATATATTGAGTGGGAAAAGACATTTTATCACGGAGGAAAAAAAGAAGAAATATTAAGAAGGAATTTGGAAAACTTGGGAGAAAATAATAGAGGAGAAATTGAAGGAGAAAATATAGGAGAAAAAATAGGAGAAAATGAAGGAGAAAATAAAGGAGAAAAATAAGGAGGAAATGTAGGAGGAACTCAAGAGAAGAAAATAAATAAATATATTCCAAGAAAAAATGAATAGTCATGGAATGAAAGATAAAATAGAGAGAAACTTATATATAGGTCACATAAATATAATATATCAATATACAATGGAATCAGGCTAGCATTTGTTAATTTATTGATTCTGTTCGATTAAGGATATAATGGGGGAGTTTAATGGATTATATCTAGCATGCAACCAAAAGAAGATATCAGAAACAATATGTCTATATCAGTCTAATGACAAGCACATTGTGACAGTTAGAGTGTGCTATTACGTATCAATGAATCAATATTAGTTGACAGTCTTATATATGAAAGCTATTGCGAAACACATACCACTAGAGGTCTCACATATTTATAACAAGTAGTTTATAGAGTAACATTACAATATAGAAATCAACGCATGTATATATCTATATATTAACATTAAGATGAAATGGGATTATATATATATCAGTTATCATATATATATATATATATATATATATATATATATATATATATATATATATAGATTATTATATATATATATTATATTTAGATATATATTAATAATATTGAATCACATATATATGAACTATCTAGATAATAGAATATCTAGAATATATAAGATAATATTTGAGTTACATGAGAATTATATGGATATCAAATGTATATCTGAAATATATATATTTATATATAGATAGATATATGAATCTTAAATGATATATACTGATATATGAATCTTATATATATATGGAAATAATAATGATTTAGGAATATGATCTAGATTACTCTAATTATAGTACATAGGGATATATCTCGTCTCATACTACGATATCTTAGGATAGGGAGTTTGTGGAGGGAGAGGCGGAGTAATTTCGGGCACATGATGGTTATCCCACAGGGAAGCTGCTTGTAGTCTGTTTCACGCGCCCTTGCACTGTAAGTCTTCCATCTTATGATGATCATAGTAAGGGAAGGAGAAAGATTCATGTGCCCTATATGAAGAGATCTTCTATATGACTACGTTCATTAGCTTATCACTCAATAGTTTCCTCTAACTTTAATGATAGTGATGGTTATATGTTGTTAATTATTCGATGATTCCCTAATTTATGCCTAACTGATGGAATTTTGGTCTAGGGGTAAAAAGGGTTCATTACATGTCACTTTCCACAGTGGGTGCCATTTTGTATACCAGAAATAGTATCTTCATAGGATTAGTATTGACAATAAATGAAATATTAACTAAATAAACCATAATTATAGCAGCTATTTAGCAATTTTAAGATCAATTGAGCATCATATGGCTCTCTATCTAAGAGTGTTAATAGAAGCTCTCAACAAGCTACCATTAATGACAATCCTAGAATGAGAAATGATAAATGATTAAAGCTAAAGCTAATTGTTCAATTCCAAATTGAAAGCTAAATTAAATCTAGATTTCCTTTCTAAGCTCAAATTGCAAGAGGTTCAATGCAATTCTCAAATGTGTGGTTATTAATTATGAGGATTTTGGTTTTCCTTTTATAGATTTATGCAATGGTAGGGGGTGTAGTCTAGTTGATCATGATTAAACCTTGGTTGAGTCCTTGGTTCCACCCTTTGAAGACAATGCAAAGTTTGTGTCCTCAAAGCTTGGGACAAGTAGACAAGATCAATGGACAAGATTCTCTTTCACTTTGAGTGATTGAGATTGAATTTGGCTTGATCCATGTGAATGCCTTCTCTCAAATCCTATTGGTTGATTGAATTTCCTCCCCTTTTGGGTTGTTCAGGGAAATTAGGATTTATTAATTGATTTAAATGAATTTCTTTAGCCATGTACCCCTTGAATGGGTTGAATTTGATTTAATCCAAGACTATACAATTATTTGATTTAATTGTATTTTGATTTGATTGCATTTGATTAAAACACTCTCAATTTTGATTTATCTCGAATTAAGACTTGATTTTAATTTTGATTGGCTAATTATGAATTGTGATTCAATTGATTCAATTTTGTCCTGAATTTGCTTTGATTTGACTTGATTTATCATTTAATTGTCTTTATCCATTTTCAGGTGATTACAATGTATAATACAATTTAATGATAATAATGATAGTGAAAGTGATTAATGCAATGTATGTAATGATAATTATTTTTAATTATTACTAACTATTGAAAATGAAATTTAATGATTAATGATAATGCAATTATTTCAATCTAAATAAAGACAAATAATTAAATGCATTTATTTTTGTTAATGTCCAATCTACTCAATCATAAAGGAGAGTTTTTAATTCAATTTTAAAGCCTTGAAAAATCCCATTAGGTTATGAATGCAAGATCTAAACCTAATCATGAATGCAACTTACATGCAAATACAAAGAGATTGTTGTCACCTTTCAATGATTCTATTTATTTTTCATTTTATCATCATTAAGCTTTGTGTAATGTTGAAAGTAGGTACAACCACCACTAGTATAATTGAACTATGATGATATGAATATTTTTTCTGATGTTGCAAGTGGATACATGCATCAAGGTATAACGAACCAAGATGACCTAAGTATTTCTTACATAAAATAAAAAAGAATTAATCCTTTTCATATGCGAATTTGGAATGTCCTTGATGATACTTTGATGATCATGTCCTAAGATGAATTTTCACACTATTACAAGTTAACTCACAAGAAGAAGACAAAGAAAATATCATTCTCCATCATTTTTTCTCTAAACCAAAGACATCCTTGATTTTCTAAAAAGACATGATCACAAAAATGAAGAAACAAACATTTGAACATATTTGCTATTGTAATTTGATTTGTATTTCCAGAAGAATTCATCCATTTATTGATTTTCATTTGGTTGTCAGGTTGATGTCACATTTTGATGTTTGTATGTTTGAATGCTCAAAATTCACGAGTCTTGACCTTATTTTTTGGTGTGTTTGAAGCATGTGTGTCTAATACACTTAGCTCAATGATTGTTCAATCCTAGAATTTGGATTTTTTGCCCCAATTTGACTTGAAAAAATGATGATGGACATGGACAATTTCCAAACCATAATGAAAGCTTTAATGGACAACAAAGATATGGAGATGGAGATTTATTATGACTATGAACATGGATGGTGAAATTCAAATGGATATGTACAAGGATGGTGAATGCAAATAGATGCAATTTGATGCACTTGGTAGATAAAGGAGCTTAACCTAATATAAGTAGCCCATGTTTGTCTAGTTTTCACCACTTATTTTTATTGCATTTTTTTATTTATTTTTATTTTTTCTTTCTTTTTCACTTTTTTTTATTTTCTTTATATTTTTTATTTTTTCTTTCTTTTTTCTATTAGATCAAGGTGCCGATTTACCAATTTTTCACCAAGATAATGATGTTTTATGACTTTTTATGATGTTTTTGGTATTATAAAGCCACCTCTTTGCTAGGTTTTCACCAAGATAATGATCAATTTTTGTTGTACAAATTGATAACCTCAAAGTGTCAAGTGTAGAACCTCTTAAGATGGATGTTATTGATAGGTTCTTGAAGGAGGTCTCTATCACATGTGAATAATTTGTAGGTCCCTGATCCATTTGTTGATGTTATGACAAAAGGACCCAACTAGTTGGATTTAAATTTTCCTTTCTTTTCTCTATCTTTTTCATTTCTTAGATTTCCCCTCAATACTAAATCACCCACTTGGAATTCCCTAGGTTTCACCTTCTTGTTGTAGCTTCTTGAAATGCATTTTTGATAGACTTTAAAATAATCATAAGCTTGTTGTCTCCACTCATCAAGTAGTTCTAGCTCTTTCAATCTAGATACTCTATAGTCCCCATCTAATAAAATTCCATGTAATGAGACTCTTAGGGATGGTATCTCCACTTCTAAAGGTAGAACTACCTCAAATCTATAGAATAGAGAAAAGGTGTAGCTCCAGTTGGTGTTATAACACTAGTTCAGTATGCCCACAATGCATGGTTTAGTTGAGTATGCCAATCCCTTCCGAAATCATCAAATGTCTTTTTTAAGATTTTCAAGATGTTTTTGTTTGAAGCTTCTTCCTGACCATTTTCTTGAGGATAATATATAGATGAGAAGTGTTGGATAATATGAAACTTCTCACATACTTCCTCTACATCTTTTTTCTTGAACTTTTTACCATTATCAATGATGATGGAATGAGGAATACCATATATACAAATGATATAATTCAAGATGAACATGGATATCTGCTTTCCTATACAAATAGAGAGAGGTACACCCTCAACCCATTTAGTGAAATATTTTGTGGTTGTAATGATGTATTTGTAACCATTTGAAGATGGTGGATAGATCATCCCTATCAATTCAAAACCCCATTGATAAAAATGCCATGGTGTAGTAAAAGGATGTAGTTCTTGAGATGTCACATGAATCAAATTCCTATGGACTTGGCATTTCTAGCATGTCTTCACAAATTGAAAAGAGTCCTCCATAGTTGGCCAATAATATCTAGTTATTAAGATTTTCTTAACCAAGGTTAAACCACTTGAATTTGAACCACAAATACCTTTGTGGATCTCTCACAAGGTATTTTCAAATTCCTCACTCTCTAGACATCTAAGTAATGCTTCGTCAAGACCTCTTCAATACAATGTGTCAGATATCAAGGTATAATGGGATGTTTCTTGATTAGTTTGGAGGTAAGGTATTTTCTTTCAAGTGGGTATAGATAGGGCCATATCAGGTAGATTCATGACCTACAAGTAGACATATGATTTGGGAATCAGAATTTGTATGCATAGGTTTAACCAGTTATTCCATTGGGAATTCATACCAACCATTCTTATCGAGTAATTATAGTAATGAGGCCAAGGTTTCAATTTCATCAGTAGCTATGTTCTCTATTCTAGGTATTTTCTCAAATTTGATTTGAATAAAGTGTTTCTTGAAATCATCAACCATTATTTTGTAGCACATGATATTTTCATCTTGTGTTTGATAATCATCATTGATTTGGTTGATTATTAATTGATAGTCTCCAAAGACTTGTAATTTTGTATTCTCCATTCAAGGTCCATTTTAATGTCAATTACCAATGCTTTAGATGCAACTATATTATTAGTGTAAGGAAACATTAGCTTTTATGATTTTGAGATGGTGTATCATTTGGACTTAATGAACAATATGCCTACCCTCAAGCCACGTTGTATGTAGGATCCATCAAAATATAATTTCCATGTTTGTGCTACAATAGTAATAATGTCTGCATCTAGAAACTCAATTTACATTAGTATTTCACTTGATATGGGTGCTTCGGCCAATTATGTGTGTGCAATTTTGTGAACTACAAATGATAGTGAGACATTAGTATGAGCATTTAAATCAAAAAATGAAAGAGAACTTGATAAATCATGAAATAAATGACTCAAGAGAATTCCTTTGCTCTCTAATCCTAAGGACTTATTTGATTTAGCTCTCGGCTACAATTAAGCTCATAGGTGACAACTTAGAAAATGAGAAATGAAGCTATGATGAAGATATATACTAAAATGGATGAAAATTGTGTTAAATGATGCAAGAACAATACTATTGATCTATGAAATTAAACTAAACTAGGCATGATGCAATAAAAATTCAACATTATGATGATGGTCTAATGGTATTATTATGCTAAAATTGCTAGAATGCAATTGCTAAAATGAGAGTGGACAATTTATGAACTAGGAATGCACCCTATTTATAGGATTTTCCCAAGGCTTAGGAGGTGAGTTATGGCTAACCATGGTCAAGAGGTGGTTTGATTTAAGGGGATGGTGTGTCCTCCTTGAATGGTCAAGATTGCATGATAGGAATGAATGGCTAAGATAACAAATGTTGTTTGTGATCCATGTGAGCTTATCCCTGGTCTCTGTTTGCTGGAATTTGATTTTGTCCCTTTGTGGTTGGTGAGAGATTTTATGATTTTAATTAATTCAAAAGAATTAATTATTTAGCCATAGGTGATGTGTCATGTGGTGAGGTGGATAAACATGAATGGGTTGGATTTTGGGATTTAAATGGAAGAATTAATGAATTAAAGTGAACTATATATTTAAAAAATTAATTCAATTACATATTAGATGAATGTTGATTTAATTAATTAAATTTCTTGAATTCAATTAATATTTGATTTGACCATTTTTAGGTGTATACATTTTACCCGAATCAGCGTGTGAGCAGCGCGTTGGTTCAAAGAATAATCTAATTTCAATCTTGTTTTTGATGTCGACCTAATCAATTGATGTTTCCCCATTAATATGATGATTTTGATGATTTGATATAATGTCCCTGATTTGAATTTTGATTCCCTTGATGCCTTGATTTGAACATTTGAATTTTGTAAGCTTGATGCCCCAATTTTTGAAAGTTGCCCTCGATTATGAAAATTATGTGCTTTGGGGATTGTACACCCCCTCGAAAAATAAATCGAAATGATTTTTCAATTTTTAGGGATTTTTGAAGATTTTTATGATTTTTTGACAAAAATTCAATTTAGTTCCCAATAAAATTTGATAAGATTAATTGCTCGGTTAAAGATATTTTGATATTAGGCCTTAAAATTTTGATGTGGTAAAATACAAATCCAATTAGGTCAAAATTTGATTATATAAGGATAAAAAGCTATTTTTATCTCTCAGTTTAACTTCTCTTATTCACTTTTTACCCTTTGAGTGAGAAAACCTCTTCGAGCAACCATGGTTATTCCCTATGCTAACTACAAATTCAAGAAGATGTTGCTAGGGACCTCCTAGCTATGGAACTCCAATAATTACTCGATATATATCTTGGTTTAAGTCATTTTTATAAATTTTAGCACATTTTCTTTAAAAAAAACCTAGTTTTCCTTTGTTTTATCACATTTGGTCATTTTTTTGTCACATGCAATAGGTAGTTTATCACATACTATACCCGAGCTATCTCATGAGCCTATAATTTGTCATGTTTATATCATTTATTTTTTTTAGGCAAAAGAGAATATACACTGCTATTATTATATATATAAAAACTGATTCAAAGGCTTAACCGGGAAAGAATCAAAAAGAAAACCCAGAATCATTGCCATTACAAGGTATTTACATAATTGGAAAGCCTGACATATACATTGAGATACTACAACCAGCATCCAATTGACAAATCCAATAAAGGCTAGAAATACATTATGTGATACAAAAAAACTAGATTGACAAAGAAGATTATGGGATTCATTCCCCCTTACATAGCATGGATGTAGTCGATCAACAAAAACAAGAGCCAAAAATTCAAAATTGAAAGTGTGGGACTATTCCTTCATGTCACTTAGGGCCAAGGTATCAGCATTTGAGTGTGCATATGTGGACTAGTTTGAAAGGCCAACTCTACCATTAACTGATTTGGCATCCTTCAGATCGGCAAGCCTAATCACATTGGGCATTGAGCACTTGACCCACCCACTAGCATTCACCATAGGTAAACTATCAGAAGTTTCTCCAGTCAGATACAGATTCAGGTCAGGGAGATCGAGAGGCATGTGATGCAGAGATAACAAAGGAGAAGGATTTGTCCCCATATTGGGTATATTTGGAATTTCCAATAGGTCCAACAAGGCGTAGACAAAAAATTTAATTTTGTCCACAAAATCTTTCCCAAGACAACGACCATGTGTGTGCAATGCATGTTTGACATACCTAAAACTTTTCTTCTCTAGAGACCGTTTGATGTTGTTGAACACCACCATTTTTTTGTGGTCACTTAGCAACAAGCATTGAGGAAATAATCCGCCTACCAGAGCAAAGCCCTACCATAAATCATAACAATGAATTGCAGCTTTAAGTTTATTATCCCTCAAAAATTGGGGCTTGACAACCTTGAGTGCAAGGATATCAAGAAGATGGGCATATTACAATAGGTTGAGAGATTTTGAAAGGAAGATTGAGACGAGTTGTGAGGGATAAAGAAATTGTTTAGTTTGGGGTAGCAGAATTTCCTCACCAATAACCCTCTTAATTGCATGGTGGATGATACTGGAATGACACACGAAGACATTGTCCAAAACTGAATCTTCAATCTGTAGAGGTAGAGGCTCTTCTACCAGCTCTGTAATAAATTTTAGTCTGTAGTTTTTGGGAAACATTTTGTAGTGATATGCCTGACATTTTCCACACTTGATGCATACCCCATTGAAAGACTCTATAGAAGAATATGTGAAACCTCAGGGCCAAAGATAGATTGAAATAGGTAGCAAGCGGTGTACATCCAGGTGAAATGAAGTAATTCCAAATCCATCTCAATCTGGAAGTGTTAATTGGCTTCTCTACATCTAGAATGAGCTGTAGAACACCGCACATACCAACATGCAAAGCCATTGTAAAAGGTGGATGTGTCAGCCTTGGAAATTGAATCTTTTATGCATATCACAATTTCTCATGATACAGACATTCGGTAATAACTTTTGACTGCAGGGAAATCCATCATAGCAATTAACTAATGATTCCCACAATTATTAGAGCACATGAGATTTTATGACTATGTCATGCTATGTCCTTCTCTAGCCACATCATCAAGTGGTACATAGTATACCCTATCCATCTCAACTAAATTTTGCAGATGTTGGTGGTTTTGAAGAATGTCATCTAGGGAGAAGGAAAGAGTTTCAACACCATCACAGCCTTTATTAGATAGCCAGTCAGCCACAACATTCCCTTCTCAAAGTGTGTGTGAGAAGAACAGTTCTGCAAATGTGTCCAAGAGAAGCCAAATCTGATGTAGGATGTAGGCTAGTTTCCAATTATGGTTTTCCCTCTTCAAACAAGCATTAATAATAACTGAAGAATCTCCTTATATTTGAATTTTATTAAAACCACCTTGCTTGGCTAGAACTAGTCCGATGAAAAGGGCTTTGGCTTCAACCATATTCTTGGTGCCCTACGGTAGTGGTGAAGATCTGAGGGCTAAAATGATACCCTTATGATCTCTCATGCAGGCCCCCAACCCGGATATGCTCAGGTTTCCCTGAGAAGCTCCATCGGAGTTGATTTTAATTGATCCCATTGAGGGAGGAAGTCATTTTATCAGAGCTCTATTAACTAGTTTACAAGGTTCTAAAACTTGTGTCAGACCAATGGGGACCCATAGGCCCCTCCAACTATGTAAAAGTAGACTATCCCAATGAGTCAAAATTGGCCTACTTCTTAATTTAGCCAAATTGGTGTCAACCACTTCTGAGATCAATTTTTCAATGCCAGCCATGACTTGATCAAGGGTAGACTTTACCAATCTAAAGATAAGTTTGTTCCTTTCCCACCATAAAGCCCAAACAACTAACACCAGAGCACATAGCCAGATGTTTTAAAATAGAGACTTGGGGTAAAGGATTGGCCACGCCTGAAAGAGGACCCAAAGCTTTTGGGGAATTGGGGATTTGAACTATAGTTTATTTAGGACAAATGTCCAACATTCTTGGGAAAATGTACAGTTCAAAAATAGATGGTCTGAGTCTTCAAGATCATCATCACAAAGTAGACACTTGAAAGGTTGTGCAATATTAAACGTAAACAATCTATCACTAGTAAGGATACTATTTTCTAGAGCTAGGCACATAAAGAAGCCTACTTTAGGAAGCACAACTTTATTCCAACAAAAATGATAGGCTCAATGTGGGGTCAAGTTTGCATCTATTTGCTAGATAATTTTGTATCCTTCTTTGATGGAGTACTCTCCTTTACTACCAAGAGCCCAAACCACTTTGTCTTCCAAGTCTGACAAGAAAACTACCTTTTCTAATAGAAGCTTCTGAAAGTGCTCTTTCTATAATTCAGATATGGGCAGTTGATGAGGATCCTTCCAGATAACCTGTCTTGAGAATAATGTGACAACGGATACAAAATTAATGAGTTGCTAACCCCAAATTTTTTTTGAAGCTAGTATATCCTCCTGGGAGTTGACCTCATTGATTAGAGGGGGATATCCACCCCAAGAGTCTCTCCAAAAGTTGATTCATGAGCCATTATTCACCTCCCAAGAAACATAATGACACACAATGTCTCTCGATGACATCATGAAGTTCCATATAGAGGATCCTTTTGGAGGGTTTGAAATAGTGACCACCTAACATGGATTACTAAAATCAAGATATTTATGTTGCATAATGTAACACCATTTATTCTGAGGCTTCATGTACATTTTCCAAACAAGTTTTCCTCTGAAAGCCTTGTTTCTCTTTGCTAGATCATGAACCCAGGCACCACCCAATGACTTGATAGGCACCATGTATTTTAGGGATATAAGGGGTAATTTCTTATCACCAGTCATGTTGGCAGACCATTGGAACTCTCTTAGTAGCTTTTTAATTTGAAGGATAACACTAGAGGGAGCTTTGAGGACAGCCAAGTAGTAGTTTGGGATGGCTACTAAGACTGTCTTGATGAGAAGGATTCTTCCTGAAAGAGAGAGCCATCTGGCTTTCCAAGCTATGACTCTTCTTTTGATTCTTTCAATGATAGAGGACTAGTAGTTTACTTTTTTTTTCCCATGAAGAAAGGAATGCCAAGGTATGTAGAGGGGAGAAGATCAATAGAGAAACCCAGGATCTCAATAATTTTGTTTGTTGTTTTATGAGTAGTGTTGAACATGTAAACTTTTTACTTAAGAGCATTCATAGTCTTTCCTGAAGCTGAAGAATATAAATCTAAGGTGTACTTGATCTTCTTAGCTTCTTTGATTGAAGAGACTCCAAATAATAGAGTATCATCAGCAAAAAGGGAGTGGGTGACTGAAATCATTGTTCCTTCAATGTGAGGCCCCATGCCATAAGCCAATTAAATTCTACCTAATGATCATTCTACTAAATTCTTCAGCCATAATTATAAAAAGAACTGGAGATAAAGGATCACCCTGACGAACTCCTCTTGTGGAAGCAAAGAAACCAGATGGGGACCCATTTATGATGACTGAGAACCATGCACTTGATATGCAAGAATGGATCCATTTACACCAGCATTTTGCAAACCCAAATTTTTTGAGCACTTTGAAAAGGAAATCCTAGCACACCCTATCATAGGCCTTCATCATATCTAGTTTAATAATGAAATTAGAGGATTTTCTCCCATTAATTGAGTGAAGAACTTTGTGAGCTACTAGCGCACCTTCCATGGTTTCTCTACTAGGGACAAAACCCCCTTGCTCTTGGGAGATAATGTTTGGGATGAGATGTTGCATTCTCATGTAAATGGTCTTGGTGATAATTTTGTAGACAGTGTTGCAAAGTGAGATAGGCCAGAAATTTGCAAAAGTTTTTGGTTCTTTGATTTTAGAAATGATCACTATATTGGTAGTGTTGAAGTGTTTGAGCATGGCTTTCGACTTCCTAGATTCTTCAACCAAATCCAAAAGATCCCACCCAATGACATCCTAGAAAAATTGATAGAATAAGGTTGTGAATCCATCAGGGGTGGGGGCCTTATCTGGGGGGAAAGGAAAAAACCACCTTATGAATCTCCTGAATAGTAAATGGGGCCATCAAAATTACATTGTCATCCTTTGTAATTAGTTTTGGGATGGCATCAAGAAGTTCTTGTGTTTGGGTATCGGTACTGGGAGCTGGGTTAGCTAGAGAAAGAAGATTCTTAACAAAGTGGATTCCTTCCTCACGAATACCTTTAGCATCCAAGATAGGTCTCCCATTTGAGGCATCATTGATTGAATTGATTTGTAATGCAGCTCTCTTTTTCTTGGTAGAGGCATGAAAGAATTTGGTATTTTTATCACCTTCCTAGAGCCAAAGTTCTCTTGATTTTTGCCTCCAATACTCCTCTTCTCTACTGCATAGCTCTTCCCAAGATTGTTGTAAATTTTTTTGTCTTTGCAAAGTATCATTATCCATACCATTCTAAATTACCTATTCAAGGATCTCAGCCAACTGTAGCCTAACAGAATCTTTTTCCTTAAAGATGTTTTTAAACACTTTTTCATTCCATTTTTTGATAAGGGCTTTTACATACTTCAATTTCATAGAAAATTGATGCATTATAGTACCATCCACATGAGGGGCATTAAGCCACCATTAGCAGAGGAGGGGGATAAAATGAGGATTCCAAAGCCGCATTCTTTCAAATTTGAAGGAAGGATGGTGATTGAAACCCTTATCTGGAATTCCCATAGCAATATTCAGAGTGATTGGAAAATGGTCAGAACTTGGTAGAGGAAGTATTTTGGAGGAGATATCTATATTAGAGAGTTTCCAATCTTGAGTTAGAAGGAATTTGTCAAGTCTGACAATAATTTGTGCAAAGTTGGCTCTCTTATTGGTCCTAGTGAATGCACCTTTAACAGGGACAGCATCCATGAGATTATTGTCCACCACAAAACCTAAGAAATCTTGTATGGTTATCAGAGGGGGGCATATACCACCAGTCTTCTCTAAAATTTTGAGAATTGCATTAAAATCTCCCCCTAGAATTAACAATTGATTTCCTTGTGATTGGATAACAAGAGTGAGAGAGGACCATAATCTCTCCTTCTCCCTAGTAGTTGTTGGGGCATAAAAATTGATCAGTAAGAAAGTAAGTTGGGGACCAATAAATTTCAAAAGCTTCCAATTATCATCCTATTGTATGAGATGACCTTACACTAATTTTGAGTGTCATAGAACCACAACCTCCCCGAGGCCCCAACAACAGGCCTATGCACAAACTCCCAATGTGTCCATTTTCCAATGGTCTTTTCAAATGTCTCTTGAGCCAATTTAGTCTCTTGGAGAATCATGATATCAACGTGAATAAAATCAATGACTTTTTTTATTCTAATCCTCTTGTCAGAGGCATTAATGCCTCTAACATTCCATGAAGCTATCTTCATTTCAAACAAGGAGAACACCTCATTCTCTTTGTCTCTCTCTTAATTGGGGTGAATTTACTATCAAGGGTTGATTGGGTTCCTGCAGCAATTTCCTCCTTCTTTTTTTTATCCTTTAGGCTTTTGACCCCTAGGTTTTGGTGTCTTCTTCACTTGGGGAGCTTGAAAGGGAGATTGGTCTAGAGATAAGACCATTGTATGATCATATTCCCCTATAGGTTATCGATGTTGATGTTCATTATAGATCAAGGCATCTTCCCCTATTCCTTCCTCGCTATGTGGTTGATTGGATTCCCCCATGTCTTTTGTTAAGTAAATCTACCATAGCTTCCTACTAAAAGTGTTGAAATGATCAGCCTCCCCTTCTCGTTCCTCTAATAAAGCCATACTATCCTTTTCCATCTGGATTGGGGAATGCATTTCACACATTTCCTCTACTACGTTTAGGTCCATATCTTGAATAAAGGAGTGGTTCTGAACATTAGCAGATATGACTAGAGTCTGGGCATTGTTTAGGGCCTTTAGGGATGAGTGAGAACCCAAAATATCACTCGGGGTGTTTAGGTTGTTTGTATCTGTGATATACTCCTAATTAAATAACCCTTCCTCCTCTGCAATCTCATAGATTATTTTGGAAGCCAATTCTAGGATCATCTAATCTGCTATTTTCTGAGCCTTCAACTCATCCACCACCTCCTTATGTAGCATATCGTACAGACTAGGAACCTGAATTGGTGTTCCCTAAAACTTGAGCTGATGAACAATATTCTCAATCTGCGCATTTGGGTAGTCTTTTTGAATGTCTTCTAATAAACCAACCTTGATTGGGAGATCTTGATAGAGGTAACCAAGTTGACACATAGCCATGAGTTTGAGCATGCAGTGAAGCAAAAATAAAAACTTGGCAAACATTAATTGACATTGTTGAATGATCTCCTACCCTGCCCACCAACTGTGGCCCCAATAGATACCTCTATAAAGGGGTTGAATTTCTGTGGAGCCTTCCTTCTCATGTGATTTACTCTGGTGAGAGCATGCATTAGGGTCCGAACTGTGATCTTTGCAAATAACTACCTCATCTTGTTGTGATTCTTGACATTGAAAATTGAAGTGGCAAAGATTTTCTTGGAGTTGTTGGATAGTAACTTGGTCCTAGATCATCAACTCTTGTTTCCAAGTTCCCCACTTAGATTTAATGGGAATATGGGATGGAAAAGATTTGGTAGAATCCATTAGGATGCAAACTCTAACATCTCAGTGTGGAAATTCAAAAGGGAATAGATCATGCTTGATGAATATTCCCAGTCTATTAGCAAGAATCTCAATGATTTCAGGATTTGTGTACTCAAGTGGAAGAAGAGGGGATGAAATCCAATGAGGAAAAAAATTGAAATTTGACTTCTCTAGAAGGAAGTTGGGGGACTAAGCCAGAGAAAATAACCCCACTCCATTACAAAACCAACCCTTATTTTTGTGCATATCATCTCGACATGATTTGGAATGAAATATGGCAATGAAGAAGTCTCATCCCAACCCAAGCATGAAAATCTCCTTCAATCCGACCCAAGATTCAAATGCCTAGGACTTAATGTGTAGAAATAATGAGGGGTTGGATAACCTACCAATGATACTTTTTTTCCCAAGATAGCCAATGTGGTGTTGCAGCAACTCTTCAGGAATAGTGACAGATGCATTGGTTTTCAACCATGATTTCCTCACTTCTCCTCAAGGTAACTCCTTCTACATATCCCTTTTTTTTAGGTCTTTCTTTCTATGCCAAAATTTGGTGCCTAGCTGATGCAGGAGCATCCTGGGTGTAAGAGTAATCTTGCATCACCCAAAAATATTTCTTTTTTTGTATTCAATAAGGGCTATCTTGTGCAGAGTTGTTGTTTATGGAAACTTTCTATTTTTAGTAAGTTGGTCTTACGATGTTGGAATGTTCTAATTTTACATGTGGAGGTTCATCTCAGTCATATCAGCCTGCCAGCAAAGTTTCATGCCTAGATCAGGTCTAGTTTTGAAGATATTGAAGATTTTCGGTATTGGCAGCAGGGTACAGAAACTTTGAACTCAGTTTTGAAGGCTTTAGAGGCCCCGTATGAGGTCAAAAAATTGGGTGATGAGTGCTTTTGTTGGTTAAGCCTGTAGAGCACTTCGTGGCGTTTCCAAAATGGGGTTATAATAGCCAATCGGGTCAACGAGTGATGACTTATGGTCTTCGGAAGTTGGTTCACCTAAAATGGCAGAAAATAATTTTTCTTCAAAATTTCTGTTTGGGTTTCAAAACTCATTTTGAGCCGACTTTGATGTAATAAATTGTAAAATAAAATAATTCTAAGTTTGGTCGGCCCTAAGGGCTAAATTTCTAGAACCTTCTCGGGTGGTGGAAATTGCCTATATAAAGAAGGCCCGTAGTGTTGTCTAGGGCAGTTCTGGGTAGTAGATCTGGGTATTGATTTGAGGCTTTGTCCTATAGAATATTGTAAGGGAATGCCCATGTGGCTTTGCATATTGTAATTCTGAAAGTTTGTAATTCCACATTTGTGGAGATAATAAGAAGCCAATTTTCTGTTCTTGCATATTATTGTTGTTGTTTCTCTATTTCTGTTATGTGTTTGTGGTATTAAGGGGAGCACCCTTCATCAAGTGGTATCAGAGCAGGAGTTCTTGAGTGTGTAAATAGATCACCGACTGTGAGGCAGTTTGCACCAGGACCGTGGTTAGGGTTTCAGTGCGCATCATGAAAATGCCTCCACGAAGAGAACATGGCGGAAGAGCTGGTGCTATGACACCTGAGGTTAGAGAGCTACAGAGACAAGTGTGAGCATTGCAAGAAGAGATTCACAGAGGAATGAATCTTAATGTCAGAGATGAAAGTGAGGATGAAGCCGAAGAAGAATATCAAGAAGGAGAAGCTGAAATTGTGAACCAGGAGGAAGAAAGACTTTTTCGGACGATTTCCAAGATTGGGAAAAGACCTAAGATTGAGGTTCCTACATTTTCTGGAAATCTTAACCCAGAGGAATTGATCGACTAGATCAATGAATGTGAGGAATATTTTGAGTATGAAGATGTTGAGGATCCTGATAGGGTCAAATTTGTGAAGACCCGATTGAAAGGTCATGCGAAGATCTGGTGGCAAGAAATTCAATTGGAGCGAAATAGAAGAGGGAAAGATAAAATCACAAGATGGGATCAGATGGTGGATAAATTGAAGCGATAGTTCATTCTTGTTCATTATGAGCTTGACCTACTAAAGAAAATGAAAAGTTTGAAGCAAGCAGGAAGATCTATTCAAGAGTATACAGAGGAGTTCTATCGACTCTTCATCAGAACAGGCCATGCAGAAGCTGATAAGGAGAAAGTTGCCCGATACCTTAATGGGTTAAGGCCAAGCATTCAGGAGGAGTTGAATCTGGTTCGAATGAATAGTATTGAGGAGGCATACCAGTTTGCCCTAAAAGTAGAGGAAAAGTTGAACAAGAAGTTTGAGAGCAGACAAAATGGAAGAGGTCATGGTGGAAGATCTGGTGGACGGTCATATGGTGGCCGAAATGAAGATCCAAAAAAGAAGGATGAGGCCAGTAGCATTCAGAATCAAAGAGGAAATAATTCCAATCATTTCGAGGATCAGAGTAATAAAGATCAGAGAGGAAGAGGAAGAGGACAAGGATCTGGAAGAGGAGGCTTCTGTGGAACATGTTTTCACTATGGAGAAGAAGATCATAGGGCATTTGAATGTCCTCAGTGCCAAGGCAGAACAAACAGAAGAAATGAAGGCCAGGCCAGAGTTGCACATGTAGATGAAGATGCTAGATCGTCAAATTCTAAAGATGCTAAAAGAGGAGAAACGCTAATTAACAGAAGAGTCTTGCTGAGTGGTGAGAATGAACCTGAACAAAGGAGGAGTTTGTTTCACACTGGTTGCAAGTGTGAGGGTAAATGCTATGATGTGATTATCGATAGTGGAAGCACTGACAATTTGGTGTCAGAAGAGATGGTGACAAAGTTGAAGCTCAAGAGATAAAAACACCCACATCCATATCGGATTGCCTGGGTGCAGGATGACCACAAGGTCATGGTCAGTGAACAGTGCCTGGTAAAGTTCAAGATCGGCGGGTACCAAGATGAGGTACTATGTGATATCATCTCTATGGATGCATGTCATATGTTGTTGGGTAGATCGTGGTAGTTTGACAAATGTGTTGTACACGATGGTCATGCGAATACCTATTCCCTGACAAAGGATGGAGTGCGACATAAGCTAAAGCCATTGAAGGAGACTGAAGAAAAGGTATGTGGTAATGCAAAAATAACATTTGTTGATGGAAGAAAATTCCTAGATGGTATGAGGCATGAGCATGTGTGTTTTTCTTTAATTCCAATAGTTGGTAAAGAAGAAGTAGAGGATGTACCTATAGAGGTTGCAGATTTGTTGAATGAGTTTCAGGATATTGTATCTAATAATGTACTTGATGAATTACCACTGGTAAGGAAGATCAGTCATCAGATGGATTTGATTCCAGGAGCTAGTTTGCCAAACAAGGCAGCACACAGAATGACACCAGCAGAAAGTGAAGAGTTGAACAGACAAGTACACAAGTTATTGCAGAAGGGGTTGATTTGAGAGAGTCTGAGTCCCTGTGCTATACCAGCGGTATTAGCACCAAAGAAGAATAGAGAGTGGAGGATGTGTACAGATTCCAGAGCAATAAACAAGATCACAATCAAGTATAGGTTTCCATTGCCACGAATGGATGATATTATGGATTGTTTGAGTGGAGCTGTGTATTTCTCAAAGATAGATCTGAAGAGTGGATATCACCAGATTCGGATTAGAGAAAGAGATGAATGGAAGACTACCTTCAAGACAAAGGAAGGACTGTATGAGTGGTTCGTCATGCCTTTTAGGCTAACCAATGCACCGAGCACTTTCATGCGGCTCATGAACGAGGTTCTGAAAGAATTTCTGGGTAAGTTTGTCATTGTTTACCTAGATGATATTTTGATTTTTAGCAAGACATTGGAGGAACATATGATGCATATTCGTATGGTGTTTGAGAAGTTGAGAGATGAGAAATTGTTGATTAATTTGAAGAAGTCTAGTTTTGTGAAGAAAGAGTTAGTGTATTTGGGATTTGTAGTTTCAGCAGAAGGTCTAAAAATGGACCCAGAGAAGGTACAGGCTATCCTTGAATGGCCTACTCTAAGGAGTGCTACCGAGGTAAGATCTTTTCATGGTCTAGCTAGATTTTATAGAAAGTTTATCAAAAATTTTAGTAGTATTTGTGGACCCTTGACTGAAACAATGAGAGGGGATAGAAAAGAGTTTAAGTGGACTAATGGGGCAGAAAAGAGTTTTCAATTGTTGAAACAAAAAGTTACAGAACAACCTGTTTTAGCACTTCCAGATTTTAATAAGGTGTTTCAAGTAGATTGTGATGCTAGTGGTACTGCAATAGGAGCTGTTATGAGCCAAGAAGGTAAACCTGTTGCTTATTTCAGTGAGAAGTTAAATGATGCCAAGAGAAAATATTCTATTTATGATCAGGAATTTTATGCTATAGTTCAGGCATTGAAAAAGAGGAGGCACTATCTTCTTCCTAAGGAGTTTGTTTTGTATACTGATCATCAAGCTTTGCAATATTTGAATAGTCAAAGAAAGTTGAATCAGAGGCATTTGAAATGGGTTGAGTTTTTGCAGAGTTATACATTTGTTTTGAAACACAGAAGTGGAAAGTCTAACAGGGTTGTAGATGCTCTTAGCAGAAGGCAACTATTGCTGACAGAGATGCAGATTGAGGTGGTTGGGTTCAAGAAACTCAAGAATTTGTATCCAGAGGATCTTGATTTTGGTGAAGCTTGGAAAGCTTGTAAAGAACCTGTTACTCTAGATAGGATGAAGTGGCTGGATTTTATCATCCAAGATGATATGCTATTCAGAGGGAGTTAGTTGCACATTCCATGAAGTTCTATGAGGGAGAATCTCATCAAGGAGAAGCATAGTGGAGGATTGGCTGGACATTTTGGTCATGATAAAACCCTTGCTTTGGTTGGTGAGAATTATTATTGGCCACAATTGCAGAAAGATGTGAAGAAGTTTGCACAGAGTTGCAGAGTATGCCAGATGGCAAAAGGAGTGAAGTAGAATACAGGGTTGTATCAGCCATTACCTATACCAAAGAAGCTTTGGGAGGATATCAGTATGGACTTTGTTCTTGCTTTACCAAGGACACAGCAGGGACATGATTCAATTTTTGTAGTAGTTGACAGATTTTTGAAGATGGCACATTTCATTCCCTACAAGAAGACTAATGATGTTGTTCATGTAGTAGAATTGTTTTTTAGAGAAGTGGTGAGACTACATGGTTTTCCAAAGACCATAGTGTCAAATCAAGATACTAAGTTTGTTGGATATTTCTGGCGGACATTGTGGAAGAAGTTGAAGATAGATTTGAAGTTCAGTTCATCACATCATCCATAGACTGATGGACAGACAGAGGTGGTGAATAGAAGTTTGGGAAATTTGCTGAGATGTTTGGTTGGAGATAAGCCAACAGGATGGGATTTGATTTTACCATAGGTAGAATTTGCATACAATAATTCTATCAATAGGAGCACTGGTAAATCACCATTCCGGATTGTATATGGAAGTAGTCCAAGAAATGCATCTAAATTGAGAAAGATAGATAAAGGAGAAATAAGTAGTGCTGAAGCTGAGGATTTTGTAGAACACTTGAAGAACATCCATGAGGAGGTGAGGAAGCATATTACCAAGATGAATGCGTAGTATAAGGCTAAGGCAGATGAGAAAAGGAGGCATAAGGAATTTCAGGTTGGGGATGAAGTCATGGTTCATTTGCGAAAGGAGCGATTTCCAGTTGGTACATATAACAAGCTAAAAATGAAGAAGTTTACCATGTAAGATATTGAAGAAGCATGATTTAGGAAATGCATATGAGGTAGAATTGCCTAGTGAGCTAAATATTTCACCAGTGTTTAACATTTCAGATTTGACAGAGTATCACGAAGGAGGTGTTGAAGATGAGGTTGCAACAACACAGTGGAGTATTCCAGCAACCAGTTTAGATTTCAAGGAGATTGAAGACATACTGGATAGTCATGTTGGTAGAAGCACAAGGAACAGGACATATGAAGAGTATTTGGTCAAATGGAAAGGATGACCTATTGAAGATTCATCATGGCTAACAAAGGAGGAGGTTAACCATCTTGGTTTTCCTCTGCACACTTGAGTCATGATAGGGTCACTTCTCAAATTACCCCAGGTGTCTGATGCAGGAGCATCTTGGGTGTAAGAGTAATCTTGCATCACCCAAAAATATTTCTTTTTTGTATTCAATAAGGGCTATCTTATGCAGAGTTGTTGTTTATGGAAACTTGCTATTTTTAGTAAGTTGGTCTTACGATCTTGGAATGTTCTAATTTTACATGTGGAGGTTCATCTCAGTCATATCAGCCTGTCAGCAAAGTGTCATGCCTAGATCAGGTCTAGTTTTGAAGATATTGAAGATTTTCGGTATTGGCAGCAGGGTACAGAAACTTCGAACTCAGTTTTGAAGGCTTTAGAGGCCCCGAATGAGGTTGAAAAATTGGGTGACGGGTGCTTTGTGCTGGTCAAGCCTGTAGAGCACTTCGTGGCATTTCCAGAATGGGGTTATAATAGCCAATTGGGTCAATGGGTGATGACTTATGGTCTTCGAAAGTTGGTTCACCTGAAATGGTGGAAAATAATTTTTCTTCAAAATTTCTGTTTGGGTTTCAAAACTCATTTTGAGCCGACTTTGATGTAATAAATTGTAAAATAAAATAATTCTAAGTTTGGTCGGCCCTAAGGGCTAAATTTCTAGAACCCTCTCAGGCGGTGGAAATTGCCTATATAAAGAAGGCTCATAGTGTTGTCTAGGGCAGTTCTGGGTAGTAGATCTGGGTATTGATTTGAGGCTTTGTCCTACAGAATATTGTAAGGGAATGCCCATGTGGCTTTGCATATTGTAATTCTGAAAGTTTATAATTCCACATTTGTGGAGATAATAAGAAGCCAATTTTTTGTTCTTGCATATTATTGTTGTTGTTTCTCTATTTCTGTTATGTGTTTGTGGTATTAAGGGGAGCACCCTTCATCACTAGCTTTGGATTGAAGGGGCCTCTATTTTATAAGCCCCCGTCAACACTAGCTTTACCAACCTGAGTCTGCACGATTTTCACATTAGACTTATCATGACTGGGGTTAACCTGAGATTTTTGTATTTGAACTGGGGACCCAGGGGGAGTACCTTCACAAATGTCAAAGATCAATTGTTTCCACTATATTTTATTCCTTCTTGTAGTCGCAGGTTTACCATGTTGCTTCCTCATGCGAATGGGAGGTAGAAATTTTTCCCACCCATTTTTAAATTTGAATTTTCCTGAGGTCTCCTGGTTATTGGCTCTGATCGCACCTTGGGTCAAAGATTCTCCATGTTCAAAAGTGGAACCCCATGTCATTGACCCTAAGGGCCAAGTTGAGGTAGTGTCACTTTGCATGTTTTGAATATCCTACAGGTTATCCTTGTGTGATGTCGATTGACGTATGTGAAACCTTGGGTTTACAAAGAAGGGTTTCACAGGTTGAACGGTTGCTTTCTTCCTGAGAATGTTATGAAGGCCATTATGGTCCTCTAGCTCAAGCTCCTTATGACCGTTAATGGGAAAGTTCTTTTCTATGAATGCACAACTCTGGAAGCCAAAATGTCCCTGCAGATCTCGTGAACCATATGTTGGCTTCAGAGCTAGATATTTGTGACAATTGAAAGACAGGGACTCATCTACAAGTACAACATAGGGAAATCCTTTGTTCCCATGTTGACCCCATGACCCTCTTGCAGGTTGGACAATAGGAGGCTTCCAAAATATTTTTAACAAATCATTGTCAAATCATGTTTGGTCAAGAACTAAACTATTTATCCTCCCATGATTCTGACCCCTTTTGCATCCCTGACTACCAAACCTGCCTTGCCAGGCCAAACCACCATTAACGTCTTATCTCTCGTATGCTCTCTCACCTACTCTCACCATTATATGTTTCTATCTATAATATTTTATTGTTTATATCATTTTTTATAACACTTTCCGTCTTATTTATAATATCTTTCCAAGTCATTTCTATACATTACCTTGATTTATGAAGCATTAACTATGATTAATGATTTATTTATTAACATTTATATGTGTAGCTAGTTAATGATAAATTATGATGATTTATTATGGTAAATGGTTATCATTAAATAATAAGTGTTTTTGTATGATTAACATGTTTTTTGAGAGATATTTGAGTCATTCATGTAGCTAGAAAGAAGGAGAAGCAAGTTGACACTTTTCAATATTCAACAATTGTTGGAAATGTAGATAAAGTCAAAAACCAGTTTTAGTAAAATGATCATATCTTGCTCAATTCTTAATGAAATTAATATTTTTGTAATGATTTGAAAATTTGAAAAGGAGGATAAAAATCCCTTTTGACCGTTTGAGTTAATTCATAGTAGTTGATGAGCAACACTCATCTGAAGTTGACTGAGTCAAAAGTAGCAAGTTTGAAGGCAGTTGTTAAGGAATGACTTCTAGTTTGATTTGAACTCTTCCACCTCTTTTTTATCTCATGGATTTGGAGCTATTGAAGTCAAATAAAAATGGAGTAACTTTTGGAGATGATAAATCATGAGTCTTTAATAATTATGGCATGTATTTATGCATATTTTTAGTTATATGTGTATTTTCATGTTGTAAGAGTTTGAAGTGGATTAGAACACTCTCAACTCATTTTAGTTTGGTCCTTATTATCAATTTTTTGAGGATTAACTCATCTCTCTAATTTTTTGGTAGAAATGACATTTGTCACAAGTTGTTGAGTTTGTAATTAATCCAACTCTCAAGCCTCGTGTATATTTATGAGCTCTTTCTTGAGTTGAGAAGGATTAAGAGAGTATTTATTTTGTGCTAATTCTTGTTAGCGGTATCTTTTTTTAATTAGAAATTTTGATATCAGTTGATGTAATCATTTTAATTTTCAATAACAAGATTATTTCAAAAATTGAACATGTACATTGAATATTGAATACTTGTAGCTAAGATTGTAGCCACTCAAGTAAAGGCCACTTGAGATACTATGACTCTATAATTTTTTAGAGTAGTTTAGATTATAATTCAAATGTTAGTGATTAGTAATGTGTTGTTTGGGATCATTTATATTGAAGAAAATTTAATTTCAGTAGTTATGTATCATCTGCAGCCACTAATGTAGCAATTTACACAGTTTCCTACAGTCATTACGGTGCAGTTTCCTACAACCATTACTGTGCAGTTAGATTCATTTCTAGCATTGTTGTATTTTTAGTTCTCCCATGATAGAATAACTTAGAGAATCCCATAGTGCATATACTTTGCAAATTCATTTCAAGTATACATCCTAGTGTTGATAATTTAAATGTGCCTTCATAATGAGGAGATAACTACTTAGCATTGATGTCCAATCCCTAAGATATGGTTCTATGGCCTAGTTATTAAGACCATTATGGGAAGCCAATAGTATCACATACAACTAGAAATCCTTTTCTGTTTACCATCACATATGAAATGTGTTTCATTGCCTTTGATTATTTGTCACATGCAAAAAAAATTGTATTGCATTTGATATTTTAGCCATCGCATTTGAGTGTGTTCTATCACATATGAGTGTTATATTGCATACAATAAATGTGTCATCTCATTCATTATATGTTGTATTGCATATGATATTTTATCATTTTTGCACTATAGATTATCACATTTGATGTTAGGGTTGGATTTTTTTACTTTTGAAAACTATTTTAAGTCATTTTGATGTTGTTATCATTCATTTTTTAATATGATTACGATGTCAACTAATAGGATATATTTTGATGATTTTTTACCTCAAGATCTAGAGGATTGAAAATAGATGTACTCACTAAGATTGTCAAAAAAATCACCTAAGAAAATAGAATAGATGATGTTGATGTTTTGATTGACTTGAGATGATCAATCAATGATTAACATTATGATATTTGACTTAAAAGGCTCTCTTGGGAGTTATGGAAATGCAGGGTCAGTACCCCAAACCCTTTGATATGATTTAGCACTTATCGCGTCAGGAATGACGATTGATTGGTTGGTGCAATCTTGGTTACTTCATAGATATGCCTTAGTTATGAGTTAACAGAGGTATATTGACTACATTGGATGAGCGATGGCACATTTATCATAATACCTTTCACTTGTTGACTAGAGAGATGACAATGACTCCATAGGATGTCTATAGGATACTCTAAATCCCCATTGTTGGTAATTTGGTCTACTGTGATCAGGATGATGATGGTGAGGCATTGTGATGTGTATTCAATGATGATGAGATTGGGGATGACACAGTCCTATGGGAGACCATGGTGTAGAGATATGCCCCACTTCTTTCTATCTTGGCGGCATTTATTGGAGGTTTCATGATGGAAGACAGGAGAGTGCATAGATTTTCTATTGGATACAAATTATACTAAATGATGCAATAATAATTCTATTGATCTGTGAAATTGAACTAAAATAAGCATGATGCAATGAAAATTCAACATTATGATGATGCTCTAATGATATTGCTATGCTAAAATTGCTATAATGCAATTTCTAAAATGAGAGTGGATGATTATCAACTAGGAATGCACCCTATTTATAGGATTTTCCCAAGGCTTATGGGGTGAGTTATGGCTAACCATGGTTAAGATGTGTTTTGATTTAAGGGTATGATGTTTCATCTTTGAATGGTCAATATTTCATGATAGGAATGAATGGATAAGATGGCAAAGGCTATTTGTGATCCATGTGAGCTTATCACTGGTCTCTCATTGGTTGAATTTTATTTTGTCCTTTGGTGGTTGGTGATAGATTTTGGGATTTTAATTAATTCAAAAGAATTAATTAATTTAACCATAGGTGATGTGTCATGTGATGAAGTGGATAGACATGAATGGGTTGGATTTTGGGATTTAAATAGAAGAATTAATTAATTAAAGATAAACTATATAATTAAATATTTAATTTAATTACATAGTAGATGAATATTGATTTAATTAATTAAATTTCTTGAATTAAATTAATGTTTAATTTGACCATTTTTAGGTGTATATAGGAAGTGAAGGTTAATCAACTATCTTTGAATAAGAATCAAGAAACTATGAAGAAACCTATGTTGAACAATATTCCCTTAAATCATTTGGATCTATTCACTTATAGCTTTACCAAATTCTTCTTATCATTCATTTAATGTATATAAACATGAAATAAAATGAACAACTAAATAAAAACATCACATGCACCTGAGAACACTAGATTTTTATTGTGGAAAACCCAAATGGTAAATTCATATAGAGATTTAACTCTCAATATAAAATATTACAAGTGCTCACTACAAGACTCACTATTAGAGGGCTCATTTCCCAATAAAAAGGGATCACTTTCAGAGGACTCATTTCCCAAAGTAGAATAAGTAGATAAAATGAATTGTTACAATTGCATCTAACATATGCACAAAATTAGTTCCTTTGAATCTCACAAAATGGATTCAACACACTTCATCTATCCTTTAGAAATTTGCATATGAACCTATCACACATAACTATAAATTCCTTCACATGTTTGCACACATACTTCTACTCATACAAAAGGAAGTACATCAATTATATATATATACAAAACCCAACCATATTCCAAGTTAACCAAATACGCTTCTCCAAGTAGTCAACTAAGATAATTCTTTATACATTTCATCCAAAGCATACCATATGTTTGGCTTTCATAAGTTGGCCAAAATAAAACAACTATTCATACCAAATTAAAATCACATGTTTCATCCATACCTTATCGGCCTTGTCCCAAAATCATAAGACCAAAAGCATCTAAGAGAAGGAATGTGAACACTATGATAATGTGTTATGCTTCAAAGGAAGAGAGTAATTATTAAATCAATATTCTCATCCAAATAGTTATCTAACTAGAGAACCAAAAAATATGAAAACTTGAATATATAAGCATCTGATAGACCAAAACATGTTGTCAAAATCTCACACCCATTCTACTAAAAAAATTTATCGATTCAATAGTCTAACTTGTTTAGAGTGAAGCTAGGTATTCATTAGCTAGTTTCAATGAACATTGTTTCCTCTATTGTCCAAAAATTATTATGCATAGGTAATTTCACCTTAAGTTTTATAAACCCAAAACAATGGCCCACTCTCAAGACTCACAAATTCCCTAAGTTTACATGCCCTTGCTCCTTCACACAAAGCTCCTTCCTAATACTGAGTTCCAAAAACCATCTTCAAAGACTTGGTTTAACTCTTCTTAGGTATTATTATTACCCTATTAGACATGTCTCCAAATTCCTTGACTCAACTTGCAAAGTTCTTCCAACTATCCCTAATCGGGTTCACAATAGGCTCCTTATAGACCAGCCAATGCTAATTTATTGACTTTTCTTCAAAATTTCCCAAAACACCAAACAAAAACATTTCATATTATGATACCATTTTGGAAGTTACATAACATATCCCAAAATCTCCTATCACATGTTTGGACCAATATGGTGAACTATACCATGCTACCCCTCAAATTAGGTCTAATTAGGCCTAATTTCCAAAGCATCTACTAACAAATCAACTTCATAAGACTCAAAAACAATTGAAAGAGTTTTATTTTGATCATAAAAAAAATATTTTGACACCCTTTTGCCTATTCATGTCCATCCTATAGGCAAACCAACAAACCATCACCTTTAGGCCCTTAAATCTAGGGATTCCTCAAAAACTCATCTCCCAACGCTTCCAAATCACAGCCCAAGTTGGTTCACGATGTATAAAAATTTTACAAACACAATATAACATAAAAATTCACCCTCCTTAAGGTAGATCTCCATAACTAATACCTACAATACACTTTGCATGCACCTTCACAAACAAACTTGCTATCAAATGGTGATCACCAACATCTTAGGCATGAATTCCTACACTATTGTTATCATATTAGGTTATGATAAAAAAAATTGAATCATTCATCAAGGAACAAAAATTACATAAAGAGGAATGAGTCTTATCCCCACATTTTGACTCTAAAATCAATACAAAATAAGCACCTACAACACAAATTTGGAACAGTCACAATAAGTGGATCAAAACCAGATTTAATAACCTTAAAAAGGATTAAAATACACAATAAAACCTCAAGGAATAATATGTGGTCCTTTACCAAAATAATATATGTGAAAGAACACCAAATAAATCAAGCAATATTCATATTTTTAATGAGTTTCATCAAGGAACAACAATTACATAAAGAGGAATGAGTCTTATTCCCACATTTTGACTCTAAAATCAATACAAAATAAGCACCTACAACACAAATTTGGAACAGTCACAATAAGTGGATCAAAACCAGATTTAATAACCTTAAAAAGGATTAAAATACACGATAAAACCTCAAGGAATAATATGTGGTCCTTTACCAAAACAATATATGTGAAAGAACACCAAATCAATCAAGCAATATTCATATTTTTAATGAGTTTGCAAGAAAACTGTAGTCTTTTTTATTCACAAATATGATTCTTTACATCACAAATGCCCTTTCTATCTTCAATCCCTTAAAATGGTGTGAAATATGACTTATAGACTTGTCCAAACCGAAAATAACCACCCTTTTACTTAACAAAACATTAAAACTCTAGTTTGGCTAACTAATCATTAGAGTTCAAATTAAAATATGTGATTCCCTCCATTTACAAGTTAGAAATTTGTAATAAAAATAAATTATTCCAAATTAATTATTCATTACATTCATTCCTAAAAACACCTAAATCCCCAATTAGACTCTTTAAGTGCATCATTTTTCCAATTTGGCAATTTTACAATATTTTGACAATATGACTATATTGCACTCATAATGAAAAACTTCAATCAACCATTACACTAATGGATTAATAAGACTTAATACATTGTGATTAGGTATTTAATGACCCTTATCTCCTTAAACATTCCTTCTAAATCTTTTAGGCCCATTAGGACCACTTGGTGCTCCTGCACCAAATTCATAAAGCTTCTTCATGATGGCATGGTGTAGATTATCTAGGATGATGGTTATAAGTCACTTTTGTCAAATATGAGCTTCTCTTTGGGCTAGTTCTAGCCTAATCCAATTGGACCCATGCTAACCCATTACTACTTATTATACAATGCTTATTATGAATATAAACTTAGGGACTTAACATTTGTGTCAGTTCAACCTATTATTTCTCTTGCTCCTCCTTATGTTGTTCCTTTTTCTAGGTTTGTTCTTGTAATATAGTATATTTCACCCTTTTCTCCTAATTTTGGGACTAAGGATATGCATGCTCTCATAAGTAGACCTACACATTCTTCTGAGACATTGTGACCTTTAATGGTGCCTCTTATTCCTTCAATTATGGCTAGCATGAGAAAAGGCACCTACATTGTCAAAGTTAAAATATCATGTCTTGGAGCTCCATATTATTCTAAACATCCCTCACCCTACTTGGTATGACAAGGGTAAGTTATCTTCCTTGGTTATTCCTTCACACACGATGCCTTCATCTTAACCTTTGAGGGTTCCTCTTATTCCTCCACCTAGTCCAAAATTGTTACAAGTAGTGGTTGTCGTTGCACCAAAAGATTGACATGTTAATGCCCGATACAACTACTAGACTTATAGAAGACACGGGAGGTGGTTAAGCCATGTCACAAATCTTGAAGGGAGTGCTAACTATTTTTCCAACAATCTCCCCCTCGGTGTTACCTGAGGAGATTCAAACCTATGACCAAGTTCTGATACCACTTGTTACATGTAGTGGATATTGTTGCACCAAAAGATTGACCTGTTAATGCCCGCTACAACTACTAGACTTATAGAAGACACAGGAGGCGGTTAAGCCATGTCATGAATTCTGATGGGAGCGATGACTATTTTTCCAACAAAAAAAAAAGAGGAAGGGGACCTACTATCTATACTAAGGTCACTATATTTGTAGCACCTTATGTTTCATCCATTAAGTCTTCTCTTCCATTATCAATGACTACTTCACCAATGGAGAAGGATGATGTAGACTCTTCTTTGAAATATATTGTATGTGCTTATCTATATTAGAAATGTCTTACACATGAGTGTAAGCATCATTAATAGGTGATGGATCAAGAACTTAAAGCCACCCTAAGAACCAAGGATGAACTGTTTATCTCTACAAAGTTGTCCCTACTTATATTTCTATCAATTCTTCTACATTACTTCTAGCTTCTATGAGATATGTCCATAAACCATTCCCTGAGAGGGTGCAAATGTTCATTTCTCCTTCTAGATAACTACCTCTTATCACTTCTCTTATTGATAGTCCTCCTTTTACATAACCCATAGACATGCTTCATGTTGGTCTCCTATAATGATTCAATAACTAAACCGTGGGGTGTAACTTAGATATTAGATATTTGCACTGGGTAGCTATCTCACTCATCGTGAAGGTTCATTTATTCATCAACCCAGGCATGTAAACTTGAAATGGGTCTGCATTCTATGTGCAATAAGATTCATTTTTAGCCATTCAGCCTTATAACTAGAAGGGAAATAATACTCAAGGTAAAATTCTTGAAAGGAAATAGCTAGAATATTGAGCATAAAATAAACTAAATTAAAATAGATAATATAAATATAAATCTTAGCAAACAAAAAATAAGTTACTTTGTCTGCCTTAGCTATCGGAATAGACACAAAATAGAATTTAATAGTTGCAGGAACAGATAGTTTCTAAGATTGAACTAATTATTGAATAGGAAAGTAACACCTAAACCAAAGGGGGTGGAATTCTTACCAAGTGGGACCCCTTAGATGAGTCTTCCTATAACTTAACTTAGATGAAGTAGATTAAAACACCATTATATTCATTGAAAATGTTATTACGATATAATAGTCATATGATTGTATTTCTCTAAACTCAAGATAAGAGTACAATATCAAAAATTCTAACCTCCGAAAGAAGTACATCTGATCATTATTTATAGAATAAAAGCTTCTAACTAACTAGGCATTCAACTCCAACAAACTAGGAGGATGTCATTTATTAAAAGGATGAAAAAGAGAAAGGAGGTTATGCATGCATAAGCTTCAATCAAACTAGTCCTATGCTACTAAGGATCTAGCATAACAATGTCTCCTAAATCTTCTCAATGAACAAATATGGACATTTAAATTTGAGCTACCACTTTCTTACAAGTTAGAAGTTTTCAACTATTAACTTCTTCAATGTCCATATCATCTTGACTCCTTCCACAATCTAAACAAATGGCATGAAATTCCTCCATTCAATGAGCTCCATCTATTTTTGCATCTTGATCTGAACCTACATTTTGATATTAGCATGCACAAGACAATTGTATATCCATAATCACTTTAAATTAACATTCATTTAACCACGTAAAAAATAAATTTAAATAGATCACATGGTATGTTAATAGTTAACTAAAAGGTGCAAACATAAGTTCATGCCCATAGTTCACAAGTTTAGGAAAATAGCATATAAATTATCAATAACTAGGTGCTAAATTCCATAGTATCAACAACAAACATATGAGAAATCATAATAGAAATGAGCCATTAATTTCACTCATCATATCCCCCCAGCCTAATGATATATTGGCCCTATATTAAGTGGAACTCTATTCCTCTACCTGAATAAAGCCTTGAAGTCTCCAACACCTCTCTATCATTTATCTGTCTCTACAATCTTTGAGTTTGAATTCTAATATAAACCTTTCTTTTTTTTCAATCTTCCCCACCTTGGCCTTTCTGCATCTTGATCCTGGTGATATTTTTTATAACATGGCATTGGCCACAATATAATGGGTGGATACAAGATCAATGGGAGCTATTATTGGTGCATTATTCTCCCAAGATGCAAATACCTAGTGGTCCACCTACAAGCTACATGATAGTTTTGCAAAGAATGAGGTTCAACTTTCTTTTACCAATTTGGGAGGTCATTCCAACTTTGTGCCAAGTAACTCAATACTAAATTTCCTACAGTGGTAGCTACCTATTCATACTCTAAGTATACCTCCTTTATAAAATTTTCAATTCTTATCTTATGCTTAGGACTATAGAGAAGTATGTGCCGAGTGTAGTGAATAACTACAAGATTTCCTGAATCAGGTCTTAAAAGTAGGGGAGTATGGGTTTCCTTATCTCTGTATAATTTAAACTACTATCCCTAGCTATTTGCATTCTAAGCTTGTGATATTAATTTCCTTAAAATAATATCTCCGACCACATAAAACAATGAATTCCATTCATGGTCATTAGGAATAGCATAACTATGCAAATACAATTCACACAATAAATTCCTCACTTTAGGAGGAGAAGATTGATAAGCTTGGAAGAATTCCTGTGGGGTTTATATGGAAGGATTTAACCTAGAAATTACCCTTGAAAATTTAAAATAAATATTGTACTCCCTTAAATTTAATGCATATATCCTTGGAGGAGTCCTACATTCTATAATTTGTGGTACTAAAGTAATCTTATTGCCTGCCTTTTCTTTTAATGCAATATTTTTTGTATTATTCTCCTCAATCTCTACATTTTTCTTATTGATTAGTTCATGCAACCTAATTTTTTATGTATTTCATTCTTCTTATTTCTCTTGCATATTTCTGCATAAATCTAAGGCTACTAGTGCCCAGGAGAAAGCAAGTTCTCTGTATTTACCTACAAGCATTTTCCTCTACTCTAGTTCCTTATGTACAACCTACTTTGCAATAGCAGTAGCCTCTGTTAACCCTATATTTTTATTCTCCTAGCCTTGTTTTGTTAACAAATCCTATTCACCCTAAGAAAAATTCCTTTCATGTGACATTTTCTCATCTCCCTCCTCCTACACCTCATATGTAGGCATCATTTCCCTATCCTATTACTTGGATGAGGAGAAAAATTTTAGGCTCTCCCTAGGAGGACAGTTGCAAATTAGTATTTATTCTTCACTAGGGAAGGTGTGAATGAATTCTAAGGATTCAATCTCTATGTTTACCTACCTTTATGAGCTTATACCCTCTTCCTTTATTTTTCCCTAATCCTATAGCTTCTTCTTGGAGTAACACTAACAAGATATTTTGTCAATTTCATTTTCTTAGAAGGGCTTTTGTTTTTCTCAAAAGATGCAGGAGGCTCTGTTTCTTTAGTTTTCCATTTCCTAGGCTAGGTTTTACTCTTTTAGGTTCTTTCTTTTTCTTCTTGGTTTTCCCTCTATCAGTTTCCACTTTTCTCATCTTTCCCTTCTCTTTTCTAATAGATTCCCTAGTACAAACTAGTATTTTGGGAGAATTTCAAGGAAGAACTACCTACATCCTCATGTTTTGATTCAGAGGAAGTAGTTTCTACTGCAAGAGGGTTTGTACTAGGATTTTTCCCTAAAATTTGAAGCTCTGGGAATAAATTTAATAACCCCTTCTTCCCTACTAACCTACGAGTTATGGGTTGACCTCTAGGACCCACATTTACCAATCTAAACCTCTTAATTTTCAATAACTCATCCCATGACATACTAGACACATATTGTAAATATTTATCTACTATAAAGTTAATCAAATAATTATGGTAAATAGAGATTTCCCTACCTTTTTGTGTCCCAGTAGCCATAATTTCTAGAAGATTGTATAAGACATTTGATACATTCATCCTCTTGTCATGTCACATGTGGTTTAGAAGCTTGAAATGTATAGAATATGGGAAGGATTGTCAACCCTCATAGGTAAGGTATCTAGTGGTATACACAAAACACATTTCCATGTCTCTAGCAAAGAAAGCCCTTTTTTCCCTACATGTCCACAATAAGTGGACAATCCCTAGGCTCAGTAATCTCTACTTTGGTTGATTTGGCATCATGAGCTTCAGGGTAGGGTTCTCCTTCAACAGGGAGACCTATCACATCTACAGTCCTCTATTTGGTGGCTATGAATTTTAATCCCTTCACCATTGCCTCACCATAGTAATTTTTTTTGCAAAATATAAGGAAACTTCTTTATTGAAACCATTAATCTTCAAAAAGTAGTCTAACTAGCCACAATTACTGAATTTTGGCTCATAGAGTGCATCATATAGTAGTACATTATGAACTATTGCCTCACTTCTAACTGGATGACCCCCTATTGTCTCTACTCACACTTTTGCAACCACTTCTACAAAGACCTCTTGTTTGTAATTCCTTAGCTGAAAACCCAACTTCCATCCTTATTTCCTATAGTTTTCTTTCCTCGCTAATATTAACACCACTATCGTATAACCTTTTGTTTTTCCATTTTTAGTGGCATTATTATTTTAACTATGGAAATAAAGAAGACATTAAATAGGGGAACTATAATAGAAAATGGTGGTGGTTTAGTATAGATGGGAGGTTTAATATGGGAATAATTCAAATAAACTTAATGTCACATCATTCATGTAGAACGTCATTTCATGATTTCAAAAAATCAAGTTTTAAAAACTGACATGGATGGCACGTTAAATATGACATGTATGACAAAGATGACACATGGACTAATAAATCTCCCCAAACTAGATAAAAGAATGTGTCTGCACAGGCGTAGATGGAAGCATGATGTAATAGGGTATTTAAAAATATTTTCTATGCAAAATAATGATATTAAAATATAGTAATTAAAGAAATATATCTAAAGTAATTAATAGATATAAATAATTATGCATGTACCTAAAAATTTGGATTGATATGAAGTGTCCTTTCTAATAAATGTGGAAGGAAATATCAGGTCGTCAAAAAAGTATGGATGAGAAGTTAAGTGAAGTGGTGGTGGAAATGATGTGGAAGAGGTAGAAGTGGGATGACTGGGCGGTAAATTTATTGATAGAGAAATGAATTACCACAAAAAGTGGAGTTTTATTATGGCTACATGCTTACCTTGATATTAAAAAGGTGGGACATTGCATCCACCTTCTTTGGTTGCAAGAACTCTAAATTTTTGGTACTTAATAAATTGTTGTAGGAAGTCTTATTTTCTAGTTGGCTTATGGTATTGCTTGAGCCAATGACCATTGACCAAGAGCTTGAATCTAACAATATCAATGGTTACAAGCTGAACAACACCATTTAGGAAGACCTCTGCAACTTCATATGGTCCCAACCACATGGTTTGAAGTTTGCCTATTTTTCATTTATATATGGAATCATAAAGGATTGTCCAGTCACCTGGATGGAACTTCTTTTCCTTAATGTATTTATCATGCCATTGAATTCTCTGGTTCTACACTATTTTTATATTTTTTAGGGCCAACTTCCTCATTTCATCCAAGGCATTTAGCTACATAACTCTATCTATTTGTACCTCAGAGATATTTATCCCTAGGTCTAGTGTTGTTCTAAGAGTTTAATGTTCAATCACTATTATCATTTCTATTTTTCTATATAATAGTTCAGAGGAGGTAAAATAGTAGTGGTTTTCCAAGTGGTTCTATATGCCTAGGAAGCTTCTGGTAATCGATTTTCCCAATCTTTTTTATGAATTTCTACTATCTTTGTTAGAATATATTTTGTCTCTCTATTTTTAATCTCTTCTTGGCCATTGGCTTGGGGGTGGTAAGGTGTATATTTTCTATGCCTGGCATTATATTAATTTACCAAGGTTGTGACAAGAGTGGAGGTGAATTGAGCCCCTTGGTTTGTACCTATATTTCTAGGAACCCCATAGCATGCAAGTAATTATTCATAGAGTAATTCTACAACTCTTTTGTCCCTAGCATATTTCATGGCTTTAACCTCAACCCATTTGGTTACATAATCAATACAAAAAAGATGTAATATTTTCCATTTGATGGTGGCTCTATTGGGCCTACAAAATCAAGCCCCCACTTATCAAATGGTATGAAAACTACTTGAGGGTATAGAGGAGTTTCTTGTGATTTGTTGGTCTACCCATCCTTTAACACCTATCACACTTCCTAATGTACTTGCTTTCACTCTTATGAAGTGTAGGCTAGTAATACCTTGTATTCAGATTTTTCATGACTTTTCTCTTGGCTGCAAAGTTTCCCCCACAGGGTTCATCATAAAATGCATGTAGTATATCATAAGTTTCATCCTCTCTATAACATCTTCTCATGACATGATCTATTCTATTATAGAATAAAAAACTTATTATCCATGAGAAATGAAAGGTTTTTTCAATGACCACCCTTCTTTCTTTGGGAATAAATGAGGAGGAACTTTTCAGGTGACCAAATAATTAGCTATATGTGCATACCAATGTGTTTGTACACTAATGGATAAAAAAAATTCATCTAAAAAGGATTCATCACTGACTTGAGTGTCCTTTGATGTGGTCAATTTGGAGATGAAATTTTCCATAACATTGGCCCTGTCTGGTTTGTCCACAATGGTGATATCAAATTTCTACATTAACAACAACCATCTAGTCATTCTCCCTGTAATCAGTGGCTTGTTTGAGGTACTTTATGGTTGCATGGTCTATATGGACAAAGATCTAGTATCATGTGATATAATGTATAGATTTTTTGAGAGAATAAATGATTGCTAACATCTCCTTCTTTGTTACTATGTATTTAAATGTATCCCCTTGCAAGTTCTTGTTGACAAAGTAGATTGCATTTTCTATGGCTCCCTCTTTTTTTTCTAAGACAACTCCTATGGCATAATTGTGTGCATTTGTATGAATATGAAAATGGAGTTACCAATTAGGACCCTTGAGCAAAGGAGCTTGAGTTAATACAATTTTTAAATTAGTGAATACTTTTTCACAATCTGATGTCCATTGGAACTCAATTTCTTTAGTTAATAGATTATAGAGTGGTTTTTCCATTCTAATTAAATCTTTTATGAAACATCTATAATATTGTACATGTCCCAAGAATATTCTAACATCTTTTTGTTTAGCATGGACAGAAAGGTTGGTGATTGCCTCATTTTTTGTTGGATCCACTTGAATTCCTTTTTGAGAGATATAATGGTCAAGGACCACTCCTTCCTGCATCATCATAAATCATTTCTCATTGTTCAAGGATAGGTTATGATCCTCACATGTTTGTAAAACCTTACCTAGTTTGACTTATACTTCTTTAAAATTAGAACCATGGGTAGTAAAATCATCCATGTAAATCTCCATACAGTCATGTGAGATATCTAAAAATATACTAATGATTGATCATTGAAAAGTTATAGGTGCATTTCATAGGCCAAAGGGAAGTACATAATAGGCATAAATTTCCCAAGGATAGTTGAAGATTATTTTTTCCTGATCTTCAAGTGTAATTTGTATCTTATTATAACCACTAAATCTATCCAAGAAGGAAAATTATTGTTTTCCTACTAGTGAATCCAATACCTAATCTATAAAAGGAAGTGGAAAGTGATCCTTTTTAGTTGCAGAGTTTAGCTCTCTATAATCAACACAAACTCTCCATTTTCCTCCCTTTTAGGCACTATGACCAAAGGTGATACCCATTGGTTGTTTTTGATATGGGAGATGAATCCTACATCCTATAACTTATGCAATTCTCCTTTCAAAATATCCCTCAATGCAAGGTTGATTCTCCTTTTTAGTTTCCTTACTAAGGTACAAACATCTCTAATGTAGAGCTTGTGAGTACAAAGTTTTGGATCTAATCCTTTCAGGTCATTAGAATCCCATGAAAATAAATGTTGGTGCATCTTTAACATGTTTTTTAAAGACAATAGTTGGTCCTGGATAAGATTTCTATTAATATTCAAATATTTCCCTTCTGCAACTTCCACTTGTGTGGTCAACTCGACCATAAATGTGTCACTTATGACATTTGACATCTTTAATTCATGAGGCAAAAATTTATGAAGCATATTTGTTGCTGCAAGAAATTTTGGTGTATGAGAAGCTAGAAGAAGTGTCTACAATGGACATGTAGAACATATTCAAGAGTAAGGGATTATTCATACACTTCATAATGGTTCTAAATTTATACATGGGATAATATCTAATCATCTTCCTGAAGTTGTATAAAAGGATTTCTACCTATCATCATAAGTTGTTTAACTTAATTGACTTCCTTAGCCTCTTCCCCTATGTTTGGCTAAATGGGGTACTTTAGGTCATGAGATGATTGATTAGGAGGATAAAGGACAAGATTTTTAGTGCTATCTCCATCATAAATATTCATGCCCCCTGACCAACATCCTATGTAGGCATATTTTGTATCCATCCATGGCCTTCCTAGAATAATGGGATATCCTCCTTGTGTAGCCTAACAAAAAAGGATCATTAAATATGTTGGATATTCCCAAGAGTATAAAGAAACAACAAGGTCCCCTACCATGCCATCTAGTTTGACAATACAATATCCAACAAGCTACAAGATAGTAGGAGTAGGTCTCAAGTTTGTAACATTCAGTTGTTACATGATATCATTAGTCATAACATTGATTATTGCCCCTAAATATATTGGATTGTTCTTTGCTTAGATTCCATTTATAATTACCCCAACTACAAGACTACCTAGGTTATAATATTTAGGAATAGTCACTTTTCCAAGCATGATATCTACTAGCTACCTCACTACATGGACTATTGTGGACTCCTTTTTCCTGCATGGATTTTTGAGACATGTTTCTCTGATTGCCTTACTATATATTGGAACATATTTTATGGCTTGAAAAAATAGTATTTTGACACATATATGATTTATCTAATCCAAAAAATAAAAAAAAATTTCTTCTTTTGGTGCAATAGGTTCTAATCTCTAAGGAAATGGTTGGTTTAGATTAGAATGGTGAACCTGTTTAGGATTCTTAGACACACTTGAATGAGTTGGGATACCAGTTAAATTTTTATTCTCTTATTCTTCCATAGGAATCTCTATTCTAATAGGAGTGGAAGGAGATGACAAATTGGTTCTTGAATGTAGATGGATATCACTCATGCTCTAGCATATGCAAGAAATTGGTTAGGATATATGGAATAAACTGGTTGGTGTTGTATTTTTTTATTTTGATTAGGTGTGGTTTGAGCTAGTAACTGAGTAGGTATAGTTGTGCTATCATTTGGGTTAGGTAATTCTACTTTTCGAGGCTATGGAGGTGGTTGTAGGTAACTAGTTTCCTAGTTTGGCCATTTCTATCCTCCCCTCCATTGGGATATTTGTTTCTAATTCCCTTGAGGTGGTTACTAGTTTCCTTGAGGTTGTTACTGATTCCCCTAAGGTTTTTTCCACTAAGATGTATATTTTTGGTGATTGGGCCAACCATTCTAAGATATGTTCCAAGTCTGAGGTGAATAGCCTCTAAAATTTGATGGATATGGTGGTTGTCATTGATTACCATATGCATAAAAATTCAAATAAGGTTCACTAAAAGATAATGGGTCTGATGGAATACCTTGTCTTAGAGACCATGGCCTCCTTTGTCAAATGTATAAAAAAATTTCATAATCTCCTTCAATTGGCTTAAACTCTGGTACAATTTTCTCACTCTCAATGTTGGCTACCATTTTACATCTACAGTCCTTTTTCCTACAATGAGGATAATATTCTTCCAACAATGTCTCTTCCTCCTCATGTTTCTTATTTTCTTGGAGCATGTCTAGTTGAGTGGCCATATTATTTATAATGTATTTCTTGAATTCTAAAAATAAATGAGTTATTTCCATCCTTGAGACTCCATTAGTGGATAATTTATGCATACTATACTAGTAACCTCTTTCTTTATTGATAGTTTCTTTGGATTAATTATCACATATCTTCCTAATGTCATCCTAGGGAACTTGAGTGATATCTCCTCCAAAAAATTTCAAAGTATCTATGCAATTTTCATCGATGCCTCAAAGAAAGAGAAACTTTTGAGATTCTTCATTAAGTGCATGATATGGAAATTTTTGCATACTAAATAGGAACCTTGATATAGAGTCCTCCAAAATTTCATCATTCTTTTGATGCATCCTAAAGATATCATCTCCCCTTATATAATTGGTTTAGAATCCTTCTACACCACCATAACTTGAACATCTTCCATGTTCACCCTTTGATCTTTCGATCGCGTGAAGCACATTTGTTATTTCTAATAATCTGGCGATGGTTGATACATGTTAACCCATAGAAGTTTCTAGCCACTCTGTGGAGGATGCACCTTCTCAATTTTTGACATCCTTTCACATATCCCCCCAGGCACCCATGCTCTAATGGGGCCCATCAATTCATATTCAAACAATCTTCTTCCCATGAGGGATTCCACAACCAACAAAAATCTAGACAGTTGTTACCTTCACATCACACGGATGTTAGCATTTTGATGAAGGAAATATGTTTTTTGGTCACAAAAGTGTGTTGTGATGTTTTCATGTATGGAAAAATACTCTATTTATGTAAAGAGATCATATTAACTGATGGTGTTGAAGGATCAAATGGAGAAGCAACTAAGTGTTTAGTCATTTAGTAAGGAGACAATAAGCAAGACAAAGTCAACAGGATATGAAGTTAGAGATTGATTTAAGGTGTGTGATTGTACATAAATGATCTAAAGAGGTATATTGAGCTATATATATGATTGCATCAGTTAGTTTGAAGATTTGACTGAGTTATTAAAGATTGAATTGGAACTGGAAAAAAGATAAGTGAACCAATGGATACAGTTGGTTAGATCAGTGTTACGGTCAAAGATAGTTATTGGTTGGCTGACATATTTTTGAGATTTAATATTTTGAGCCAACATAGAAGATGTTGAATTTTAATTTTGGTATGCTCTCTCATATGTTGAAGTTGGATTTAAGGGATGACTTGTAAAAAAAATTAGGCTTCTAATACTGACCTAGAACAAGTATATAAATGGTTATGAAAATTGATAAGGAAGAAGTTTGATGATATTGTGATGGTATGTGGTGATAGATAGATATTTTTGAAGATAGTACAGAGGCATTAAATTTCTTTGAGTAGCACAATTGATTATGAATAGATTGGATCTATCATGCATTGAGTTTTAATATCAGGTCATTCTTCACTTGTTGATTCTAACAGATTAGAAAGGTAAATCCTTTAACAGGGTCACTCTTAACAGGGTGCGCAGAGTCTTTAACGGGATCTAAAGTGTAAATCCTCTAACAAGGTGAACTCTTAGAAGGAGTTTTTAAATTCATTAACAGGGTAGTCTTTAATAGGATTGTTGTATTTCTTAACTGGGCTACTGATACTCTTAACCGGGTATAACCTAAGAAGGGTTGTTGTAATTGCTCCTAATAGGGAATATTTTATGGTGCACTAGTGAAATTTGTGGGCATCATCCCCACATGTGGTTTTCTCCCTCTAACAATGGTTTTGACAGGAAAAATCTTGTGGTAAGTATTCTATGTGTGTGAATTTTTTACTTTTTATGCTTTATTGTCATAATATTATTTCCATGTTGGTTAATGTGGAAGATAATTGTTAAAAGTACCATATTTTTTTATTGTATTGATTCACCCCCCTCTCAGTGACTTATTATGCTAACAATTGGTATCAGAGCCTTGTGTCCTTGAAGAATCCTAATGGCTTGGGTAGATCCTTAAAGGCAAGTATAGAGGGTTTGAGATATAGAAGACAACTTGATGAAGCTGAAAGGGTTATCAAAGAACAGAAAGATTAGTTGAAGCATTATTTGGCCAAGCAAAAAGAGTTTATTGAACAACTCAATGAGACTCAAGACTACATTGATAAATTGTATGAGCAAAGTCGATCTGAGGAATCTAAAGAAGCCCAAGAATCCTTGTCTCAAGAGAATGATCAATAACACAAGGACAAAAATAATATCAAGAGGGATTTAGAAGCATTAGCTATCAAGATGTGTCAGGAGATGGAAGCAAGGAAGATTGTTGAAGATGCCCTAAAATCTAAGGAACAAGACTTTGAGGATAAGGAGTGTAAACTTTTCAAGTCATAAAAAGAGGTAGGTACCTTGAATGTACATATTCATGAAACTAAAGAGGAACTGGATGATCTAAGAGGAGAGATCAACAATGTGATGATGGGCAATGAGAATTTGGGAAGAGAGAACGAGAGTCTAGGAAATGAGAATGAATGGTTGAAGGGAGAACTAAAGAATTCCAATGAAAAGATAAATAAATTGTGTGAGAGTTATGAGAAACTTGATGAGCATTTGAGAAGCCAAAGAAGTAGCAAGGACACCACCAGTCTAGGCTATACTGATCATACTACTTTTGAGATTGGTGAATCTTCTAGAACTAAAGAGATCAAGAAAGAAGGAAAGTCTTCACCAAAGGTAACACAAAGGACTTTTGGTAAGAAATATTACAAGCCTATATGTTTCAATTTTCATAAAGTGGGTCATATTGCTAATATTTGAAGAATCAAGTTGCTTAATAGGCCTAACACTTTTGATGGGTATTGCTATAATTGTAATAAGTATGGACACGTTGCATATAATTGTAGATCCAAATCTAGTAGTAGATATAGTAGCTTTGATGGATATAGTTATAAATGAAAAAAATATGGCCACAAAGCTAATGAATTTAGATCAAGAGTGAATAATCTAAGGCCACCTATGAACCTAAAAATCCCTTACTAAAGGGAAAGGAAATTCAATGTCACATGCTCAAGTTGTGGTAGTTATGGACACATGGATATGAATTACAGAATGAGGACTGGAAGAGGTAATTTTGTACCATGGAGGTCAACTGGTATGGCATGTTTTCATTTTCATAAGATTGGACATTTAGCAAGGGAATGTAGAACAAGGAACCAATTAGTAAACTGGTCAACGAATCAAAAGGGAGAACAAATTGTTAATGTGGAAGAGACCAGGAATGACATGACCAAGCTTTGGAAGAAGAAGGAAGACAATAAATAATTAGAGGAATCCACATCTCCATTAGGTGTGGAGAATTATTCATCAAAATAAGCCTTCATGTGGTTTAGGAGGAGAAATTATTGTTGAATCCATCTTTGGGACCCCTCTATAGGTGTGTGTTAAGATATATCATCATTTTAAGATTAAATAAAATCTATTGGATAATATTGTAAAGTTTTGTTGGATTGCATGATGTTTTGATCATTAGTAATGAACTTTTGCATCAATGGATGAAAAGGTATGTTCTATCGGTAAGTGCATTTAATGTATGTGTGCTAAGGTAGATAAAAAGGCTATTTTGGATTTCATAACTCACCTTGCACATTTTGAGAGTTGTAGAGTGAAATAAGTGTTGTTGGATCTATTTGTTGAGATCCAAGTGATAAACAGAGATTGTTTGTGGTGATCTGAAAGATAAAACTGATAAAGTATCATGGTTTTTTTCATGCTTTTAGAAAGAACCCTAGTTGCAAAAATTTTGAGGTATTTATCTATTATCTTCTCTTGTGATTGAAAGATAGAATGCCTACTCCCAAGTTGATTGATATAACTGAGAGACCTAGACTAGATTTCAAAAGACATCCTTTTAAATCAACAAAAATGACCTAGTGAGTGCCCTAACCATCATTCCCTATGGTTTTATATATATTGAAGATGTTAGAGCATACATACATTGGAATTTGGAAGATCTAGGTTCTAGAGTTATGATAGGTTAGTGTTGAAATATGAACACAAATGCATTACAGACAAAGGTTTTCATCATCTAGTTATTTATCCTGATTATTTTGAATAAGATTACATTAGATAAATCCTAAGCATAATTCATTATCAATTCATGTGGCTTGACTGACCACACAAAATAATAAAAGGAGGCAATTCATGTTGTAATCAGTCTATGTTCAACTAGTGAAGTACATGTTCTTCATACTGTACCCAAATAATAAGTAATTAGTCTAACTAAATCCAAGTGGGATGGTCACACGATGACTATGATTGGCATCATAGATGAAGAGGTGAAATATGCATCAATGGTTATTGGATACAAGGTCTAGCACTCCAGTTAGTTGAATAGAATACCCGGTGGTGCTATTTATATAGCATATAAAATAATCAAAGAGAATGTTGACTATGATCTAGCTGAGGCGATGAGAGAATAGCTTATGTTGAATTTGGAGAAGATCAAGAAGGATAAGAGATGGAAATTCAAGTATGGTCAGGTGATCATGTGCCTATTCTTCTATTTTAAAAATATGTTCCCTAGTATTAATAACGTAGCATGGACAATAGGTAATCTAGTTTCTATTCAAATAAATAACATGATCAGAATATTAGGAATTGAATTTACTAGTAATACCTTCAAAGATTGTAAAAAAATACAAGGATTCCATTTGTTTTTTGGTTGATATTGACACTTGTCAGATGGAAGCAGTTGATCCAAGGACCTCATGGGTGATGACTATGGGATATGAAGTAGAAGGATATATTTTAAAAATATATGCATAAAACCTATTATCTCAACCAATAGATCCCAAGACTCCAAGGTTTGGGATATTTCAAGAAAATTTAGTTGAAGTGCACAATGAACTATTGAAATTGGTCATTGAGAAGAAAGTGAGAAGAGCAGTGAAACACTTTATGATCTAGAAAAGTTTTAAAAAGGAAGAAATTGATCGATATAGAGCTAAGCATGCTATAGAACAAGCCATCACATCACTGTTGAGAAGGATGATGATATTGAAGTAGAAGGTGCAACCGATAGTTCCCCAACCGATAGGCAAACAAGAATTACTACAATGAAAAAGGAGAAAGAAGATAAGTCAATAGGTCTAATGGGAATTCATACAAAGAAATAAACCAAGGCTTCCAAACCTACTACACCAATGAAAAAAGTGGCCAAACCTAATGTTGTTGCAAGAAAAAGAAAGAATAATAAACAAAAGAGAGACAAATTTTCCACTAATGATGAAAGTGAGGAGACTGAATCGAAGAAGGAGAAAAAAGACCTCAAATATAAAGGTAATAAATCTAAGGAGGTAGTTTCCCCTACTGCAAAATCTGTAAAATCCAACTTTAGTAAATCTATTTGTGTTGATGATATAGTGAAAGAAGTAAAGAAATGGGGATTATTTGCAAAATTGAACAAGTATTATGATAAGTTTGGGAAAGAGGATTAGGAATTAATTGAAGACATTTTATTTTATAGTATGAACAAGTTTAGTTTAACTTTGATGGAGTTACAAGGATAGATACTCTCTTCCTTGTATAAAAAAATTGATGTTATATCACATGTTTCCATTAAACAGGATAAGGAATTAATCAAGTATGTGTTAATCAAATTTCAACTGGAGACATCTCAAGAAGAAGTGAAAAAGGTACTTGTAGAGACAAGACCATTATTCAAGACAAAGAAGAGACTCATAATATTTCCATGCAGTGAATCTCTTGGTGTACAAGATGAAACTAAGGAGATTCTAATGAAACATTATGGTATTCTTAAAGATGCAGAGGATGAGAAAGATGTTGAACATGTTGAAGAGCAAGTAATACTTCAAGTGGTGATTACTCAAATTGATGAAGGATGGAAAATTGATGGTGTTAGTGTCACACTTGATAATTAATTTCTCAGTGACACTCAGGATAATTTGGATAACACAAATGACATTCATGTTATGGAAATACATGATGGTCCCATAGAAACACAAGAACAATAGGAATTTGAAGAGCATCCAGATATTTATGAAGAATAGAAAGAAGATGAACTAGTAAACTTTGTTACCAATCAAGATATGATCGATGATGTACAAGAAAATGTTCCTATAGATGATCAATAGGAAGATCAAGAAGAAAAGGAGGATACAATTAATGATGTACAAATGAAACAAGAGGAAGTAATTATGGAGAAAGAATAGGAAAAGGAAACACCTTACTCACTGACAAAGATGAGCCTTGATGAAGATGACTTACCAATCAAGGAGGAAATAAACTTAAGCACAATGAGCCCAGAGGACATGATAAATTTTGCAAATGTGATCAAGTCAAAATCCAAGAAGGAAAAGATGGAGAAAGAGGGATAAATCATAATGAAAGCAAGAGAAATATTTGTTGATCTAGTTCCAGGTGTAGTGTATGATAAGAAGGCTACTCTGATTGAGCATCTAGGATAATTAATTACTGCAACTAGTGTGAGGAGATTAAAAATTAGAGGATGTTGCAATTGATAGAGTAGAGAAGGTCTATGAAAACAAGAGATCAGATAAATTATCACAGTCTATTGACCAAGATAGGAAAAATCTTACACTAGATGTGAACCAGATCAAGGAAGCATTACTTGAAGGAGGTAAGACACTAAATATTTTTTGTGATATTTCTTATTTTATGCAAGATCTTGAGAAGAAAAAGGGTGAAGCTCAACAGGAGCTAAATGTATTGTCACAAAGTTATGATCCCATTCATATGACTACTACATCTTTTGGAGTTGAATTAGGAAAGATAAATCAGAAGTTGAAGAAATACAAGGATGAACAAAATAAGAGACTTGCAAACTTAATGGAATTACAAAACATTTTGATCCCTAAATTAGACATTCTACAACATAGTTTGAAGGAAGTTGAGAAAGGCTTACCACCTCACCTACTGAACATAGTTGAAGGATTAGAAGACTCGTCATATTTTCTTCATGAATAGATAATTATAATGGATAATCTGCATGAGTCATGGGTCAGTGAGTGGAAAGTATTTAAGACTAATTTCCATGAGATTTTCAATAGAATGTAATAGGTTATGCTACTCTTGATCAATAAAAATTTTATTTTTTCATATCATGTAACACCTTTGTCATTGTTGTTAAAGGGGGAGAATATTGTACGAGTATTAGTAGTTTAAAAAGTTACTTGTGGAGTCAGTAGAATAGGGGGATTTATGTGTTGTGTATAGTTAATTTTTCCCTATGTTGCCATCAATATCAAAGGGGGAGATTGTTGGTATTTTGATGAAGGAAATATGTGTTTTGGTCACATGATTTTTTTGTGATGTTTTCATTGCTATCAAAATTCTCTATTTATGTCAAGAGATCATATTCACCAATGGTGTTGAAGGATCAAATGGAGAAGCAACTAAGTGTTTAGTCAATCAATAAGGAGATAGTAAGGAAGAAAAAGTCAACTGGATTTGAAGTTAGAGATTAAGTTAAGGTGTGTGATTGTACATACATGATCTATAGAGGTATATTGAGCTATATCTATGATCACATTAGTTAGTTTGAATATTTGAGTGAGTTATTAAAGATTAAAGTGGAACTGGCAGAAAGAACAGTGAACTGATGGATACTGTCGGCTAGATCAGTGTTGCAGTCAAAGATAAGTGGTTTGTCGACATGTTTTTGAGATTTAATATTTTGATCCAACATCAAGGATGTTGATTTTTTATTTTGGTGTGCTTGTTCATATGTTTAGGTTATATTTGAGGGATGACTTGTAAACTATTTTAGGGTTCTAGCACCGGCCTAGAACAAGTATATAAATGGTTATGAAAATCTCTAAGGAAGAAGTTGGATGATATTGTGATGGTATTTTAAGATACATAGGTATTGTTGAAGACAATAAAGAGGTAGTAAAGTTCTCTAAGTATCACAATTGATTAGGAATATATTGGATCTGGCATGCATTGAGTGTAAATATTAGGTCATTCTTCACTTGTTGATTCTAATAGATTAGCAAGTTAAATCCTTTAATAGGGTCACTCCTAATAGGGTGAGAAGGATCTTTAACAAGATCTAAAGTGTAAATCTTCTAACAAGGTGAACTCTTAGAAGGATATTTTAAATCCCTTGACATGGTAGTCTTTAATAGGACTGGTGTAGTTCTTAATGGGCTACTGATACTCTTAACTAGGTATAACCTTGGAAGGGTTGTTGTAATTTCTCTTAACAGGGAAGGTTTCATCATGCAATAGTAAATTTTGTGGGTATCATCCCCACACATATTTTTCTCCCTCTAACAAGGATTTCCACAGGAAAAATCTTGTGTTAAGTGTTCTATGTGTGTGAATGTTTTACTTGTTATACTTTATTTCCATAAAATTATTTGCATGTTGGTTATTATGGAAGATAACTACTAAAAGTATTAGATTTGTGATTTCATTGATTCACCCCAACCCCCCCCCCCCCCCCCCCCCCACCCTCTCAGTGCCTTATTATACTAATAGCTGATTGGCCCATGCAATCATGGAATCTCTAATCAAGCCACCATGATTCTACTTTTGAACCCAATTGGTAGGCATGCTACAAGTAACCAATTAAATTCAAGCATCTTCCCATAGAACATGGAATAGAGTGATTCATGTTGGATTTTTTGGCATGTTGATCAATTATAACAAATTATAAATCATTTTGAGTCAATCTTAATTGAGGGTTGTTCTATAAAACTCCATTAATTTGTAAATTTTAGAGGTGGGAAATATTAGACTCTAGTTCAATAGGTGAGGAAATAAATTGTATCATTTGTAGAGGTTTTTACTTATTAGAGAACAAGACCATATGGCTTGTAGTTCAGGGACTCATATTGTAGAATGTATATTCAAGGGCATAATATCTCTCCTTGGCATGTTTTCTCTTAATAAATCATGAGAACTATGTACTCGGTGCCTTTTCCATTTTATTAATCACTATGTCATGTGTTGAACTCTCATAGGTGTGGTCTAGTTTTGTTATGTTTTCTATATCCTTCTCCTCAAGAATATGTCTTTTAGGAAGTTTGGTCTTCTCTATTGACCCTTATTAAAACTATTTTTGTCTACCTTTAGATGGTGTTGAATATCATATCCCTTGTTGAGGATACTTGCACTTGATTTAGGAGTGATGTTCCTCAATTTAGACCCTTATAGATGCCTCCCACAATAGGATATGAATGTTTGATCCCTATGTCCAATAATTTGGCTTCTCATTCTCCTACCAACAATGAAGGGAACATAGTGCATGATGTCATGAGTGAATGATGGCATAAAGATCTAACCAAAAATTCCAAGCCCCTGCAAATACCACTTGACAAATTCTTAGCTCATCCAACAAAGCTTTGATTTGGTGTTACACCTCCCCTTAGCTTAAGTTGTTTGATTAAAGGTGGTTCTTGTTCCTTTTTCCAAAACACAAACCACAAAGAGCCAGCTTCTAAAATACCATAGGTTATTTTGTAGGGTGCACCTCATCCCACCTCTACAACACTTTTGGAACTACCCCTTGATCCAGGTGTGAGCCACAAATCAAGGGATCAACAACTACCTCTACAATATTTTAATACTTCTCAAGGAAATTTTCTTTTATCCCATCCAAACTGTCTAAAACATCTATACCCAAGCTCATAAATAATATTAATGTATATTCCTTCAAATTAGTAGGAAGAAACTTAATCCTATGAGCATCAATAGTGTAGTCATAGCGTTTTCATAGGATATTAAATTCAAAGAATAAAGTGTCTAAGTACTTTGACTAACCCATAGAATTTAGGAAGGACTAAAGCAAGGATGTTCTTGAGGTTATCAACATCATTCTGGTCAATGATAGGGAATGTAAAATTTTCATGGTTATGTCTATTTTGAGTATCCATTCTTGCTTGATAGAGTACCAAGGCATATGGATTATCAACCAGATCTTGGGCAACAGATTCTTCTAAGGAATTTGAACTACTCAAATCATAAATTATATCAACAAAAGGGTTTATCTCTTCTTCTTCTTCCTCTTCTAGCAACTGTTTGAAATCACCTAGTTGATTTTCATGCCTCTATGCATCCATTATTAACTCATTAATAGCCAACTCACACAAATAATTGGTGAAATAATAATGGGCCATTACTTTATCAGGGTTAAGGTTATGCTCAAGAAAAAAAATTGTAGTATTAAAAATTAGCAACAAACTAAAAATGGCTCCAAAGAACTTCCTATCTTGACACCATCCCCTGCAATGGCACCAAAAATGTTGGCCTCCTATAATGGTTGAATAACTAAATCCTAATATATAACTCATAGATTGCATATCTGCACTAAGTAGTTATCTCACTCATCATGAAGTCTCATTTATTCATCAACCCAAGAATGTGAATTTGAAATGTGTTTGCACTATATGTGCACTAGGACTCATTTGTAGCCATTCAACCCTATAACTAGAAGGGAAATAGTACCGAAATTAAAACTCTTGAAAGGAAATAGCTGGAATAATAACCATAAACTAAATTGAACTAAAATAGGTAAAAAAAATATAAATCTCAATAAATGGATAGGAATTTACTCTATCTACCTTGGCTACAAAAAGAGACACAGGAAGAATTCCAATGGATGAAAGAAAAGACAGTTTCTAAGACTAAACTAATTACTAAATAGGAAAGAAACTACTAAGCCAAAGGGGGTAGAATTCTCATAGAGTGGGTCCCTTGGATGAGTCTTACTAGAACTTAACTCAAATGCAAGAAAATTAAAACACCATTCTATTCATTGAAAATTCTATTACAACATAACAATAATATGATTGTATTTATTGAGAGTACATATAAGAGTATAATATCAAAAATTCTAACCTCCTAAAGGATATTTGATCATTATTAATAGAAGAAAATATTCTAACTAACTCTAACTAATTGGGCAATCAGCTCCAACAAACTAGGAGGATGTCATTTATTAAAAGCATAAAAAAGAGGAAGAAGGTTATGTGTGCATAAGATTTAGTCAAACCAATCCTGCCTCAGTGAGGATCTAGAATAACAACTCCTCCTAAATCTTCTCAAAAAATAGACATGGATATTTAAAATTGATCTACCACTTCCTTACGAGATAGAAGTTTTTAACTATTGACTTCTTCAATATACATCTCATCTTGACTCCTTTAGTAATCTGAATAGTTGGCATGATGTCATGTCCCCTTTTCAAATAATTAAAAATAAAATAACTTTCGCTAAGGTTGGCAGGCTCAAAAAGTGAAGTTTTAAGAAAAGGGGCTAATCTTTGGAAACCAATGGATTAATAAATGAAATTTATTATTAAAATATGTATTATTTACCCCTCTTGGTCATGAGTTAGGGTTATGCCCTCTTTTAAAGGGGTTTGGAGGCATTTCAGGCTCATTCTAGAACTTGATTTTTGCTCATTGCTTTGTTGTTCTTCAGAGGCTGCCAAACCTATGGAGAAGGAGACCCAAGGACAGGATTTTTTAGGTTTCTAGGAAGGCTAAGGATGGGAGTTTGAGGCCATTCCATGTGCAAGCTCATGTAGAATTTTCCCTTGTGCTGAATAGTGCAAATTTGTGAGTTTTCGGGTTTGTTTCTTGTAAGAGTTTGGTGTTTCCGGTTGAGTATTTCATATCAGTTTGGTTTTCTACTATATTGTAGAAATTTTGATGTTAAAATAGATCTGAATATATTTATTGGGTTGTGGTTATACTTCTGTGATAGATTATTAGTGTTTTGTGGTGTTTCCGGGCTATTTTGTGTTGTTTTCGGGAGCCCGATGAGCATTGTTTTTGTCCTCCATTTGGGAGCTGTTGTGTAAACTCTATACAGATCTAGAAATTTCATTTTGTAGGCTGTTATTATAGTGAAATTTTTGTAAAAATGTCCACTTTCAGATTTATCAATAATATGTGAAGCTGTGAAGTTTTTGGCACTATTTCGGGCATACCCGATTTGGGTTTTATTGAGAAATTGGTTGATCTTTTGAAATATTGGTTGTTTGATTTTAAAATCTGATTAGAGGCTTTAAATGTCATTTAAAATCAGAAAGGGGACATTTCAGTGGTATTAGAGCTATGATCTTGCCAACCTGAGGGTTTGTAGAAGTTTGTATGCAACTAAGTGAAATAGAAAAGAGATATTTGTAGCGAGAAAAGAATAAAGAAATTTTGATCAAACCTCCAATTGAAAATAAAAGTACAAAATCCAAGGAAGGAACAAGTATGGCTGACCTAGATGAGATGGAAAAGAAAATCTTCCAGGACATCCAGAATACTCAAAAGCAAACAGTGGATAGTTTGGTAGAAACTAGAGAGGCTCTGCGGACATTGACAGAAAAACTACAAGGAGTTGTATCTACTAATGAGAAAGGGAGCACTTCAGAGGAGCCAAGAAATTTGAAACCCACACCCTCTATATCAACAAAAACTATTTTCTTGCCTGCAAATGAGCCACCAGTACCAAATCCAGCCCTTAGTCCTATGGAAGAGGTTACAAGTAACTTGATTGCATTAAGAGTTACTTACAATGGCTTAGATGATGACTTTCATAGTTTAGTTCCTTTTAGAGAATATGTGGATATGATGAACACTTTGATGCCCAAGAAAGAGTATAGGAGGGAGCATGACATAAGTGGAAAGAGATCAAAAATAAAATAAGCAAGTTTACAGCACCTACTTTTGATGGAACAAATAAAAGTTCAGCTAGAGCATGGCTACAAAAATTACAGACGTTCTTCACACTTAACCCCATGAAGGAAAGTGATGTCGTTCAATTTGCAAGTCTACACTTGGAAGATGTAGCCTATGATTGGTGGTATCATGGAATGATTACTCAAGGTCATGATCAGGTAACTACATTTGATGATTTTAGTCAAAGAGTGATAGATAGATTTGATCTCAAGGATGATGAAGAGTATTTTAAAGAATTGTCAAAGTTGAGGCAAACCAAATTAGTTAATGAGTATGTAGAAGAGTTTCAAAAAGTGGCTGTTATGGTACCTGATATGAGTGAAAAGAGGATTGTTTATCTTTTTCTTGATGGTTTGGAAAATTCTATTAAGGGTTTGGTTAAGGCTTTCTCACCCTCAACCTTACAGGAAGCTATCAAAAGAAGTTTGCAACTTGAAACTTGTGTGCCTATGAAACCAATCACTAATCTAAAACCCCCAAATCTTTGGCAACATAAGGGGAATTTTTAGAAAAAGACTTTTCCAGCACCACCACCAAAGAATGTGATAAATGTAGCAAAAAAGAAGTTAGATGAAGAGACTAGCAGTGAATTATGAAGGAAAAAACTTTGTTTCACTTGTAGAGAACCATGGGTTCCAAGACATAGATGTTTGGGGAAAGGTCAAGTGCACTATATTGAAGTTGCTTTAGAATCTGATTCAGATGAGAATGAGGAATTTCATGACACTAAGGAGGAGGAAGAAGAAGAGAAAGAAAAAGAAATCAGCAATGATGGAACTTTAGCAGCATTATCAGGAGTCCCAAGATACCATCCCTTTCAAATTAGAGGGGTACTAGCAGGGAAAAGGTTGACAGTTCTTCTTGATAGTGGGGCAACTCACAATTTTATTGATGAGGGATTTGTCATGCAAAGAGGGCTTAAAGCAGAAGATTTTGAGGGATTCAATGTTACTATAGCTAATGGATTCACTATGCCTTACACATGGGTGGTGAAACAACTCAAGATGACCTTAGGAGATTATGAGTTATGTGATGACTTCTATGTTGTTGGCATTGGGGAGACAGATCTTGTATTGGGTGTTCAATGGTTGCACTCTATTGGAGGCTATTACATGAACCATCAAACTATGGAGTTTAAATTTCATTCCAATGGGAAAGAAGTCTTATTGAGAGGCTTATCGAATGGAGCACCTAAGGTGGTCACTGCAAAGAGGATGGGGAGGACTTTTTGAAGAGGACAAGTAGCATGGGTAGCAGGAGTCATAATCCATCCAACAAGCTCTCCAAAGAATCAAGGTAATTTCCATTTTGAAATTCAAAATATTCTTGATAAGCATAGTATAGTTTTCAATGATTTGCCTCAAGGATTACCACCAGATAGAGGTTTTGAGCATGTTATAGAGTTAGAATAGGGTGCCAAACTAGTTATAACAACTCCATACCGCCATCCAAGAGGTTATAAGGAAGAAATAGAAAAAACTATTAAGGAACTCCTGGACATGGGATTCATAAGGCCTAGCTCTAGTCCATTTGCATCATCTGTGGTACTTGTCAAGAAAAAGGATGGTACAATGAGAATGTGTATAGACTACAAGGCTCTAAACAAGAAGACCATAAAAAATAGGTATCCCATACCATGCATAGATGAACTCATTGATGAGTTACATGGTATTGTATACTTCTCAAAAATTGACTTAAGATCAGGGTACCATCAAATCCGCATTAGGAGGGAAGATGTGGAAAATAATGCTTTCAGATGTCACTATGGGCACTTTGAATTTCTTGTTATGCCATTTGGCCTCACTAATGCACCAGAAACATTCCAATCTTGTATGAATAAGGTATTCAGCAAGCATCTTCAAAAATTTGTTTTGGTATTTTTTGATGATATCTTGATCTACAGTAAAACATGGGAAGAGCATCTAAAGCACATAGACACTATTTTGGGAATCTTGGAGTAGCAATCCTTCTATGATAATATATCTAAATGTGAGTTTGGTTTGACAAAGATCCTATATTTGGGACATATTATAAGTTCTAAAGGAGTACAGGTTGATCAACAAAAAATCCAAGCAATTTTGGATTGGCCTCCACCCACTAATCTTACACAGTTGAGAGGTTTCTTTGGGTTGTGTAGCTACTATAGGAGATTTGTGAAGGGATTTTCTCAGCTTGCTGCCCCCTTGACTAATTTGACAAAGAAGGGAGCTTTTATTTGGACAGAAGAGGCACAAAAAACATTTGATAAGCTTAAGGAGGTAATGAGTTCATGCCCTGTGCTTGAAATTCCAGATTTCTCTTTACCTTTTGTTGTTGAATGTGATGCTTCTAGAGAAGGTATAGGGGCTTTCCTAACTCAAAGGGGACATCCAATAGCATTTGAGAGTAGAAAATTAAATCAATCAGAGAAAGGTTACTCCATCTATGATAAGGAAATGTTGGCAATCATGCATGCACTTCATAAGTTTAGACAATATTTGGTATGTGGGAGATTCATTGTAAAGACAGACCATAATAGCCTCAGGTTCTTCTTCAACCAAAGGGATTTGAATGATCATCAACAAAAATGGGTAATAAAATTGCAAGCTTATGATTTTGATATTGAATACATGAAAGGAAAGAATAATGTGGTTGATGATGCTCTCTCAAGAAAGCCCACTTTGTGTTCCTTAACATCTATCTCTGCTGATTGGAAAGTCTCCATACTTTCAAAGTATGCTAAAGATTCATTTGCCACCAAGATTATGGATAAGCTAGTGGATGATAATAGGTACAAGGTTGTTGATGAATTGATTTATTACAAGAACAGGATCTTCTTAGTGCCAGGATTAAAAACTAAGGAGAGGATATTGAGGGCCTTTCATGACACACCTTTGGCTGGTCATCAAGGATACTTCAAGACATATGGGAAACTTTGAGAGTGGTTTTCATGGAAGGGTATGAAGGAGGATGTCCTTAAACACATTAATGAATGTATGGTATGCCAACAAAACAAGAGTGAGAAAATTTTTCTTACAGGGTTGTTGCAGCCACTTCCTATTCCTGAACAAAAATGGGAAAGTATTGCCATGGACTTCATCACTAGGTTGCCCAAGGTTCAAGGTAAGGATTGCATATATGTGTTGGTAGATAGACTAACTAAGTATGCACATTTCTTTCCCATCACATCTGATTTCAAGGCATCACAAGTGGCAGAATTGTTCTTCAAGGAAATTTTTAGGTTACATGGCTTGCCTAGAAACATTGTCAGTGACCGCGACAGTAGATTCCTTAGCTCTTTTTGGAAGGAGCTCTTTCATTTGGTAGGAACTAAACTCACTCCCAGTACTAGCTATCACCCTCAAATAGATGGACAAAGAGAGATAGTTAATAAATGGATAGAGGGATATTTGAGGAACTATGTTTCAAATCAACAACATGCTTGGGTGAAATGGTTGCACCTAGGGGAGTATTGTTACAATACATCTCATCACATGTCTATTGGTATGCCTCCTTTTCATGCTCTTTATGGTTATGATGCCCTTTCCTTTGTTGATCTAGTATTTTTAGATAGCAGAGTACCTGCAGCAAGTGATTTCATTAAGCAAAGCCAAGACATAATAAGGTCCCTCAAAGATAATCTACAACATGCACAGAACCAACAGAAGTTGTATGCTGATAGGAAAAGGACTGAAAGATCTTTTGAGGTGGGAGATTTGGTATTTTTCAGGTTGCAGCCATATAAGCAAAGCACCTTGAAGAGGAGTGGGGCAGAGAAGCTCAAGCCAAGGTTCTATGGGCCTTATAAGATCATCAGGAAGGTAGGGGAGGTAGCTTATGAATTGGAGCTCCCACCAAATAGCAAAATACATAATGTTTTCCATGTCTCTTGCTTGAAGAAGGTTCTAGGCTAGAAAACCATAGTATCTATAGAATTACCACCTCTTGATGATGAAGGGAAATTAGTTTTGATACCAGAAGAGGATTTGGATACAAGAGAGAAAAGATTGAGAAATAGGAGTATCACAGAGCATTTGGTCAAATGGAAAGGATTACCATTGGAGGATGCAACTTGGGAAGGAGCACATATTCTTGAGCATCCCAACCTTCATTTCTTGAGGACAAGCAATATTTGGGAAGGAGGACTTGTCATGTCCCCTTTTCAAATAATTAAAAATAAAATAACTTTCGCTAAGGTTGGCAGGCTCAAAAAGTGAAGTTTTGGGAAAAGGGGCTAATCTTTGGAAACTAATGGATTAATAAATGAAATTTATTATTAAAATATGTATTATTTACCCCTCTTGGTCATGATTTAGGTTTATTCCCTTTTTTAAAGGGGTTTGGAGGCATTTCAGGCTCATTCTAGAACTTGATTTTTGCTCATTGCTTTGTTGTTCTTCAAAGGCTGCCAAACCTATGGAGAAGGAGACCCAAGGATGGGAGTTTGTAGGTTTATAGGAAGAATAAGGATGGGATTTTGAGGCCATTCCATGTGCAAGCTCATGTAGAGTTTTCCCTTGTGCTGAACAGTGCAAATTTGTGAGTTTTCGGGTGTGTTTCTTGTAAGAGTTTGGTGTTTCCGGTTGAGTATTTCATATCAGTTTGGTTTTCTATTGTATTTCAGACATTTTGATGTTAAAATAGATCTGAATATATGTATTGGGTCATGGTTATACTTCTGTGATAGATTATTAGTGTTTTGTGGTGTTTTCGAGCTATTTTGTGTTGTTTTCGGGAGCTCGATGAGCATTGTTTTTGTCCTCCATTTGGGAGCTGTTGTGTAAACTCTATACAGATCTGGAAATTTCATTTTGTGGGCCTTTATGCTAGAAAAAAAATTTTAAAAATTTCTACTTTCAAACTTATCAATAATATGTGAAGCTGTGATGTTTTTGGCACTATTTCGGGCATACCCCATTTGGGTTTTATTGAGAAATTGGTTGATCTTTTGAAATATTGGTTGTTTGATTTTAAAATCTGATTAGAGGCTTTAAATATCATGTAAAATCAGAAAGGGGACATTTCACATGAACTTCATCTAACAAGCTCCATCTATTTATGTGTCTTGATTTGAACCTATATTATAATATTAGCATGCACAAGACAATTATATATCCATAATCACTTTAGAGTAGCATCCATTCAACCACATGAAAAATTAATATAAATAGATCACATGGAAATATAATATTTAACAAAAAGTTACAAGGATAATTACATGCCCATAGTTCATAGGTTTAGGAAAATATCATATAAAGTATCAATAACCAGGTGCCAAATCACATAGTATCAATAAAAAAATATATGAGAAATAATAACAAAAATGAGTCACTAATTGTACTCATCACTTCATACAAAATTTATGTCTTGTTTGGCTTCATTTACTCCTACTTATTCTCTACATCTTCATCCTAACTTTCCTAAGGTCATTCATGTTAGGAAAATGTTATCTCAACCTTTCAATAATAAAAATATATCATTAATTAAAAGGTTATTGTTGATACATGGGCACAAAGGAATGCAAGGGGGATGCCCCCTTAGGGACTTTGGTTCCCTAATTGGATGGGGAATGGGGGGAATACACCCTAGTGATAATTCTCAAGGGTAATGCCCCTAAAAAAGATTCATTTATAATTTATTATTGTGATTCTTGACCATTTATCATTAGGTCATAAGTATAATAATAGATATTTTGTATATTTTTTCCCTATAAGGAAACCCTAAATTTATTCTTAGAAATAAGGAAATACACACAACTGCAAGAGGGGGTGAATCAGTTGTGTTCAAAATAGTTGTGTAAAAACCAAAACTTATCAATACTTAACTTCTTTACTTGATGTGAACAATAAATAACTAAACCACAATCACAAGAACACATAACACTAGAATTTTTGTGTGGAATTAAGGGAAAAATCATGGTGGGGATCAAACCCACTAGAAGATGTACAAGAACATATAACAAGTATAATAGGGGAATGCACATGTATTTAGGCTCACTTCCTAGAGCTTACTACTCAAATGAAACTAAGGGAAACAACCCTTGGGAAACAATGCAAATCACAACAAGGGATATAACCCCAAATGGACTACAATCCACTAGGGACAACGATCCATTGATTTATGAAGTGACTGAAAGAATCTTTGATATGTCAATATAGCTCCAATAAAGTATAGATATGATCTAACTTGATTTTTTATCCCACTCATACATCTTCACACATCCACTAATACATATTTCTCACACACATCTCTCCATAATCTCTTTCACCTTCACAATAACAAAGATTACATCTTTAAATGCATTACATCAACATATTACAACAAGAGCATCCAGGGGCCTAATTAAAAACATTTACAGAGTGATACACAATCCTTTATGTGATCTAAGACATGTTGACAAAGATATAGCTAGGACCCAATATTCATCCATGAATACGCTATGATTCATATATCACTCAAATATTTGCAACATGTTATCCATCAAGTTAGGAAAGAACACCAATACACCATAAGAAAATCACTAAACTCGATCACATAATCCAATGCAATCCAATAAAAAATAGGAATGATCTAGAAACATGAAATACCATAATGATGAAGGGTGCTCCCCTTAATACCACAAACACATAATAGAAATAGAGAAACAACAATAATTTGCAAGAATAGAAAATGGGCTTCTTATTATCTCCACAAGTGTGGAATTACAATATGCAAAGCCACATGGGCATTTCCCTTACAATATTCTATAGGAAAAAGCCTCGAATTATTACCCAGAACTACTCTGAACTGCTCCCCACTACCCTAGACAACACTATGGCCTTCCTTATATAGGCAATTTTCCACCGCCTGGGAAGGTTCCAAATTTTTAGCCTCTAAGGCCGACCAAACTTACAATTATTTTATTATTCATTTTATTACATCAGAGTCAAATCAAAACAACTTTTGAAACCCAAACAGAAATTTTGAAGAAAAATTATTTTTCGCCATTTTAGGTGACCCAACTTCCGAAGACCATAAGTCATCACCCATTGACCCGATTGACTATTATAAACCCATTTCAGAAAGGGCACAAAGTGCTCTACAATACCTAAAATAATTAGGCTTCATTTAGCTAAAGTTTCAACCTCATCCAGGGCCTCTAAAGCCTTCAAAACTAAGCTCAAAGTTTCTGTACCCTGCTACCAATACCAAAAATTTTCAATATCTTCAAAACTAGACTTGATCTGGTAATGAAACTCTACTGGTAGGTTGATATGACTAAAACAAACCTCCAGGAAAGAAAATAGACCATTTTGAGCTTGAATGGAAAACTTACTAAAAATAGTAAATTTCCAAAAATAGCAGCTCTGCACAAGATAGCCCTTAATGAAAAAAAACCAAAAATATTTTTGGGTGATGCAAGATTGCTCTTACACCCAGATTGCTCTTACACCCAGGATGCTCCTACATCAGACACCCGGGGTAATTTGAGAAGTGACCCTATCACAACTCAAGTGTGAAGAGGAAAACCAAGACAATTAACCTCCTCCTTTTTCAGCCATGATGAATCTTCAATAGGTCATCCTTTCCATTTGACCAAATATTCTTCATATGTCTTGTTCCTTGTGCTTCTACCAACATGACTATCTAGTATGTCTTCAATCTCCTTGGTAGCTAAAATAGTTGCTAGAATACTCCACTATGTTGTTGTGATCTCATCTTCAACACCTCCTTCACGATACTCTATCAAATCTAAAATGTTAAACACTAGTGAAATATTCAGGTCAGTAGGCAATTCTACCTCATAGGCATTTCCTGAATCATGTTTCTTCAGTATCTTACATGGCCCAAACTTCTTCATTTTCAACTTTTTATATGTACCAACTAGAAATCTCTCCTATCGTAAATGAACCATGACTTCATCTCCAACCTAAAATTCTATCTTCTTTTCTCATCTGCCTTAGCCTTATACTACGCATTCATCTTGGTAATATGCTTCCTCACCTCCTCATGGATGTTCTTCAAATGTTCTACAAAATCCTCAACTTCAAAACTACTTATCTCTCCTTTATCTATCTTCCTCAACTCAGATGCATTTCTGGGACTACTTCCATATATAATCTGGAATGGTGATTTACCAGTGATCCTATTGAAAGAATTATTGTATGCAAATTTTGCCTATGGTAAAATCCAATCCCATCCTGTTGGCTTATCTCCAACCAAACATCTCAACAAATTCCCCAAACTCCTATTCACCACCTCTACCTGTCTGTTAGTCTGTGGATGATGTGATAAACTGAACTTCAAATCTATCTTTAACTTCTTCCACAATGTACGTTAGAAATATCCAACAAAATTAGTGTCTCGATCTGAAACTATACTCTTTGACAAACCATGTAGTCTCACCACTTCTTTGAAAAACAATTCTGCTACATGAACAGCGTCATTAGTCTTCTTGAAGGGAATAAAATGTGTCATCTTTGAAAAACTGTCAACTACCACAAAAATTGAATCATGTCCCCACTGAGTCCTCGGTGAACCAAGAATAAAGTCCATATTGATATCCTCCCAAGGCTTCTCTAGTACAGGTAATGGCTGATACAACCCTATATTCTGCTTTACTCTTTCACCATCTGACATACTCTACAACTCTGTACAAAATTCTTGACATCTTGCTACAACTGTGGCCAATAATAATTCTCACTAACCAAAGTAAGGGTTTTATCACAACCAAAATGTCTAGCCAATCCTTCGCTATGCTTCTCCTTGATGATATTCTGCCTCATAGAACTTCATGGAATGCACAACTGGCTCCCTCTGAATAGCATATCATCTTGAATGATGAAATCTAACCACTTCGTTCTATCTAGAGTTACAAGTTCTTTACAAGCTTTCCAAGCTTCTCCAAAATCAGGATCCTCTGAATACAAATTCTTGAGTTCCTTGAACCCAACCACCTCAATCTACATCTTTGTCAGTAATAGTTTCCTTCTGCTAAGAGCATCTGCAACCCTGTTAGACTTTCCACTCCTATGTTTCAAAACAAATGTATAACTCTGCAAAACCTCAACCCATTTCAAATGCCTTTGATTCAACTTTCCTTGACTATTCAAATATTGCAAAGCTTAATGATCAGTATACAAAAAAAACTCCTTAGGAAGCAGATAGTATCTCCACTTCTTTAATGCTTGAACTATAGCATAAAATTCCTAATCATAAACAGAATATTTTCTCTTGGCATCATTTAACTTCTCACTGAAATAAGCAATGGGTTTACCTTCTTGGCACATAATAGCTCCTATTGTAGTACCACTAGCATCACAGTCTACTTGAAACACCTTATTAAAATCTGGAAGTGTTAAAATGGGTTTTTTGGTAGCTTTTTGTTTCAACAATTTAAAACTCTTATCTACCCCATTAGTCCACTTCAACTCTTTTCTATCCCCCCTCATTGTTTTAGTCAAGGGTCCACAAATACTGCTAAAATTTATGATAAACATTTTATAAAAAATAGCCAAACCATGAAAAGATCTTACCTCAGTAGCACTCCTTGGAGTAGACCATTCAAGGATAGCCTTCACTTTCTTTGGATCCATTTTTAGAACTTCTGCTGAAACTATAAATCCCAGATACACTAACTCCTTCAAAAAACTGCACTTCTTCAAATTAATCAACAATTTATCTTCCCTTAACTTCTCAAACACCATACGAATATGCATCATATGCTCCTCCAATGTCTTACTAAAGATCAAAATATCATCTAGGTAAACAATGACAAACTTACCCAGAAATTCTTTCAAAACCTCGTTCATGAGTTGCATGAAAGTGCTTGGTGCATTGGTTAGCCCAAAAGGCATGACTAACCACTCATACAGTCCTTCCTTTGTCTTGAAAGCAGTCTTCCATTCATCTCCTTCTCTGATCTAAATCTAGTGATATCCACCCTTCAAATCTATCTTTGAAAATTACACAGCTCCACTCAAACAGTCCATAATATCATCCATTCGTGGTAATGGAAACCTATACTTGATTGTGATCTTGTTTATTACTCTGGATTCTATACACATCCTCCATTCTCCATTCTTCTTCGGTGCTAATATTTTTGGTACAACACATGGAATCAGGCTCTCCTGAATCAACCCTTTTTGTAATAATTCATGTACTTGTCTATTCAACTCTTCACTTTCTGTTGGTGTCATTCTATGTGCTGCCTTATTTGGCAAACTGGCTCTTGGAATCAAATCCATCTGATGATTGATCTTCCTTACCGGTAGTAATCCATCAGGTACATTATCAGATACAATATCTTGAAACTCATTCAACAAATTTGCCACTTCTATAGGTACATCTTCTACTTCCTCTTTACCAGCTTTTGGAATTAAAGAAAAAAACACATGCTCATGCCTCATACCATTTAGGAATTTTCTCCCATCAACAAAAGTTATTCTGGCATTACCACATACCTTTTCTTCTATGTCCTTCAATGGCTTTAGCTTATGTCGCACTCCATCCTTTGTCAGGAAATAAGTATTCACATGGCCATTATGTACAACACGTCTATCAAACTACCATGGTCTACCCAACAACATATGGCATGCATCCATTGGTATGATATCACAAAGTACCTCATCATGGTATCCACCAATCTTGAACTTTACTAGGCACTGTTCACTGACCATGACCTTGTGGTCATCCTACACCCAGGCAATCCGATATGGATGTGTGTGTTTCTATCTCTTGAGCTTCAACTTCATGACCATCTCTTCTGACACCAAATTTTCAGTGCTTCCACTATCAATAATCACATCACAACACTTACCCTCACACTTGCACCTGGTGTGAAACAAGCTCCTCCTTTGCTCGGGTTCATTTTCACCACTCAGCAGGACTCTTCCTTTAATTAGTGTTTCTCCTCTTTCAACATCCTTAGAATGTGATGATCTGGCATCTTCATCTACATGTACAACTCTAGTCTAGCCTTTAGTTCTCCTATCTATCCTTCCTTGGCATTGAGGACATTCAAATGCCCTATGACCTTCTTCTTCGCAATGAAAACATGTTCTGTGGAAGCCTCCTCTTCCTAAACCTTGTCCTCTTCCTCTTCCTCTCTGATCATGGAAATGATTGGAATTGTTTTCTCTCTGATTTTGACTACTACTGGCCTCATCCTTCTTTTTTGGATCTTCATTTTGGCCTCCATATGACCATCCACCAGATCTTCCACCACAACCTCTTCTATTTTGTCTACTCTCAAACTTCTGGTTCAACTTTTCCTCTACTTTTAGGGAAAATTGGTATGCCTCTTCAATACTATTCATTTGAACCAAATTCAACTCCTCTTGAATGCTCGGCCTCAACCCATTAAGGTAATGGGAAAATTTCTCCTTATCAACTTTCGCATGGCCTATTCTAATGAGGATTCGATAGAACTCCTCTTTATACTCCTGAACAGATCTTCCTGCTTGCTTCAAACTTTGCATTTTCTTTAGTAGGTCAAGCTCATAATCAACAAGAATGAACTATCACTTCAATTTATCCACCATCTAATCCCATCTTTTGATTTTATCCTTTCCTCTTCTATTTCGCTCCAATTGAATCTCTTGCCACCAGATCTTTGCATGACCCTTTAGTCTAGCCTTCGCAAACTTGACCTGATCAGGATCCTCAATGTCTTCATACTCAAAATATTCTTCTAATTCATTGATCTAGTCAATCAATTCCTCTGGGTTAAGATTTCCTGAAAATGTAGGAACCTCAATCTTAGGTCTTTTCCCGATCTTGGAAATGGCTTAGAAAAGTCTTTCTTCTTCCTGATTCACAATTTCGACTTCTCCTTCAGAATTTCCTTCTTTAGCTTCATCCTCGCTTTCATCTTTGACATTAAGTTTCATTCCTCTATGAATCTCTTCTTTCAATTCTTGCACTTGTCTCTAGAACACTCTAACCTCAAGTGTTATACCACCAGCTCTTCCACCACATTCCCTTCATGGAGGCATTTTTGCATTGCTCACTGGAACCCTAACCACAGTCCTGGTGCAAACTGCCTCATAGTCAGTGATCTATTTACACACTCAAGAACTCCCACTCTGATACCACTTGATGAAGGGTGCTCCCCTTAATACCAAAAACATATAACAGAAATAGAGAAACAACAACAATTTGCAAGAACAGAAAATGGACTTCTTATTATCTCCACAAGTGTGGAATTATAAATTTCAGAATTACAATATGCAAAGCCACATGGGAATTTCCCTTACAATATTATGTAGGACAAAGCCTCGAATTATTACCCAAAACTACTCTGAACTACTCCCCACTGCCCTAGATAACACTACGGCCTTCCTTATATAGGCAATTTTCCACCGCCTGGGAAGGTTCCAAAATTTTAGCCTCTAAGGCTGACCAAACTTAGAATTATTTTATTTTTCATTTTATTACATCAGAGTCGGCTCAAAACAACTTTTGAAACCCAAACAGAAATTTTGAAGAAAAATTATTTTCTGCCATTTTAGGTGACCCAACTTCCAAAAACCATAAGTCATCACCCATTGACCCGATTGACTATTATGACCTCATTTCAGAAAAGGCATGAAGCGCTCTACAACACTTGAATAAGAAAGTTTCATTCAGTCAAAGTTTTGACCTCATCTGGGGCCTCTAAAGCCTTCAAAATTGAGTTCAAAGTTTTTGTACCCTACTGCCAATACCAAAAATTTTCAATATCTTCAAAACTAGACTTGATCTAGCAATGAAACTTTATTGGTAGGCTAATATGACCAAAATGAACCTCCAGGAAAGAAAATAGACCATTCTGAGCTCGAACGGAAAACTTACTAAAAATAGTAAATTTCCAAAAATAACAGCTCTGCACAAGATAGCCCTTATTGAAAAGAAACCAAAAATATTTTTGGGTGATGCAAGATTGCTCTTACACCCAGGATGCTCCTACATCACATAATAGCAATACAAACATCTATGTCTTAGGATTCACAACTATCTCTGCATTGTACATCGAGAACACTATACATCAACCTCTGTCACTCAAGACAAATAGATTACAAACTTCCAAGTCATGAATCTTCCAAGTTGAGGACACAAATCCATGTCCTAAACTCACCACCAGGATAGAAACCAAGAATATTTCATAACCGATCCTCACTGAACCAAAAACTGCATCATTGTCACCTTTAGAATAACCAAAAATCTATCCTCTGATAAATCACTCATAAATTCATCAAATCTCAGTGAAAACCTCTGAACCTTGAACAAGATTAAGTACACACATTCCACAACACTTCTATATCTTCATAGTATCTGATATTAAATATAATGTCCATACTAATATAGAACTCTTCACTAAAAAAACCAAGGAATAAAGAAATATGTTGACATCAATGACAAAACATCAATGTTAGCACATTAATGCATGAAATCTCCAACATTTATGAAGGAATTGTATTAAAACTAAGCATTTAGATGTGTTTTGAGAGTTTGATAATTGTTGAGTTTCCCCTAGATATCTGATGGTGATACTTTTGTTACAAGCTTTCTCTACAAGTATATTGCAAACTGTTATTAATTTTTGAATAATATTTTTGGTATATTCGGAGTGTAGATTTTTTCACCTAAAAGATGTTACCCAAGTAAATCATTGTGTTATGGTATGCATGTTATTTTTTGTTTTATTTTTTGTTAAGTTTTTATAACTATTGTAAAGATATGTGATACTTTTTGTATAACCCTCCTCTCAAGTTTGGTGTTGGAATTTGTTTTTCTACCTTGGATTCCTTATAATTTATCTTGTCATGGTTGTAACTAATATTTCATTTCAACCAACCACCTAAGTTCAAGTTCAAGAAATCCCCCCTTCCTAAAATTTCTCAAGAAGTTGATTCCTTCAACTTATCTTTCTTCTTTTGTTCTAGTAGTTAAGGATGCTCTATCTTCTTTAGAGTTTGTCATTGCACCTCTCACTAAATTCAATGATGTAGCTCCAATTTTCAATTCTTTAGTTGAATCACCTCACTCATATTTGGAGTGTATGTTTGATTCTCTAGAGGATGTATTGGTTTTTTCATCTATCCTTATGAGATCATTGACTCTTGAATCATGTGAGGTGTTGGATGAGAATGCCAAGGCTACCTTATTCTTATCTTTTTTTGTAGGTGAGACACTTGGCACTACCCTTGACATTGTCACTTTTTAAACTCAGTCTTCTTCCCCTTATGATAAAGATTAAGAGGATGCCAATGATTTTGTTAAAGGTGTTTGAGTAAAGCAGTATTTCTTTGTCTTTTTAGATTAGAGTGTATTTTTTTATTTGTATTCTCATCCTTGTCTATATATGTTTTTTCTCTCCTTGGGGACCCAAGATAACCTCATAGGTACTTAGATATAGGGCATAATTTTTTTCGTACGCTTCTTCTATTTGTATCATCATTAATCTATTTCTTGTATATTGATTTTCAAAATTTGGGGATGGTGCAAAGTGTTGGGAGCATGCAAGCCTTCTTCCATTCCAACCCTATTTTTTTAATTTTCCCTTTGTCTTTATATAGCATTGTAAATTATAATATTATATTATTTACACCACATTTTGTGTCATTTTCTTTGTGTCTAGTATCTAGCTCTTATCCAATCTTATTTTTGGCTCAAAAACTAAAAATTTGATGTCTTATCTTGGAGAAGTGATCCAAATAGCTAGATCTCAAACTAGCAGCACCTGATTTCCCAAATGTTTTCCCTATTTTGGAAGGTCAAGGGTGTTTGGAGTTCTCTTGACCCAATCTTTTGGGCCCAAATTAATACACGTCATTTTTAGTCTTATGCTAGTTTTTCCTTTATTTGGTCTCTCGATAGATCAATCCTATAGGAGGTCAACTTAACTCACAAAATACCTTGATAACCATATATAAGAGCATTATTTCAATTAAATTACACATTATATACATCTACATCCACCTCATCTCATCATTCCACATCGAGCACAAGAGTAAGCACTCAAGGTGGCATTTCATCTCGCCATATCCTTCAAGAATTTTTTAGATCTAAGCATTGTGTCAAGTTACAAAAATCATCATGCAAGCATGTATTTATGATTTATCCCCTTGTGTATTTTAATGTTATGTTAGTGCATCAAATATGTGATCGCATTCAAGGAGAATGACATCAATTATGAGGTATAAGAATTAGCGTTCTACTTCAGAGGTTCCATTTCAATTCAATTTCATGGTTAGTTCCAAAACTAGGGTTTTACCTAGGCAAGCCCCTATCAAACCAACATTTTATCTTCTTTGTATGTACAAGCAATAAGTTTAGAAGATTGATATAGAATCAAACTAACCATGCAAAGACCTACAAATTGAGATTTTGTAAATCTGAAAAAGTAGGATCAATGGTACTCCGAGCACCATTAACTTTCACATTTTTCAAGAAAATTTTATGGAATGATCTTTATTAAATGTAGCACTAGCATGATGAAATGATAGGGAAATCAATAATTAATTCCCTCTCTTGAAAAGTGGAATTCACTACTCTAAGGTTCTGAAAGGCCTATTCTCAGTTGCATAGACAAGTCAATTAGAATGATGTGAATATTCACAAGGAGGCCTTTTCTAGAAATAAGTGGAATAATTAGATTTTGGAAATTTTATAACTCTTTTCACCATTAAAAATTTTCTTTTTATACTTGCAAATATACTTCTTGCAATGATCATATCTAAAAATGTAAAGTAGCTTTCTAACCTAAATCAACCAAGAATTTCAAAATAAATTGCAAAAGAAGAAAAAGCTATGCAAGAAAAGAATTAAATATAATTTAAACTAACACATACAATGATTATTTAAATAAACACTTATTGTTGTAGAATATTAGATTACATCATTCAATCGTGCAAATACAAACTAGGAATACATAATTCATATTAAACATGGTGCAATCATCAAAAGAAATTAAACATCAATTAATATATTAGAATGATTGAATCACAAATCCATTTACCCATGCACACATGTGAGTCAAATCCCTCATCAATGCACAAATTAATATGATCCAACCAAGCTAATCACTCACAACAAACATGCATTCAAATATCACCGCCAACCAAGTAAATTGATTGAGAAAAACCTAGCAACACATAAATTCCTCTAAACTTGATTTTTATTCAGATTCACAATGTCAAAAACAATTACACATTGATATTGTAGCACCAATTATTTATTTATTTTATACAAAGGGTTATCAACCCTTATCACAATCAAATCATGTGTTTATATAGTTTTCCATTACAATTTTTCCAAACCCATAACTAAGATCTCTAGGCATTATTTTGGGTTGAAATAAATTTAAAACTACAAATAAAAAACTTTAAACTACTTCTAAACTAAACAATAATGGACAAATAATTTGTGCATGGATTTTATTCTACATATACCTACAGAGTAATTTTGGAAGCCCTTTATTTTATCTCAATATGTTCAATCAATGTGAAGTTCATCATCACAATATATCGATCTTAAAGAAACACATCCTTCCATCCCTTATGCCCTTGTATTATTATGCCAAGTGACAATATTTTGTCACATGAAATTCACCAAGTAATATGGTCCACCTTTTAAAATATTTTCATTTTCAAAAGTTTTAGGCAAGCCTTTACAAGATTATGAAAATATTAAAAGATGGTGTCGATAAACTTATAAATTTGACAAGCTTAAATTATTCTCTCAATAAGTGCATTGTGGGTCAACTAAATTTAAAGGTTTTACAAACTTTTTAAATTTGTAAAATATTAAAATGACACATATGGGGAAGTATAAGTAAACAAGGATAGACATGAGTTAAGGATTGGTGAGCATAAGCCAATACAAATAGGGTTTGAGTGATTAATAATTGCTAATGGCTAACAATAATATAAATAAAATGCACAAACATATGGTTTTAGGGATTATTAAAAATAATTTTAAGGGAAACTAACATGCTACTTGGGAAACCCCTAAAACTTTTATCCACTTTTGAATAGAAAATTTTACTTGGAAAAGACTAATTTTTTTCATGGATCACCAAACTAAATCAAATTGTTAGGAATGGGAAATTTTGAAAATACCAAAACAATCTTATCACTAAACTCCCATTCTCTACCACTTTTTGCAAATCCTTAAATATGCTAAAAATACCCTCACATCACATTCTTCAAAGCTACATAATACCACCCTTGTATTTTGAAGGCATATATTTAAATTTTGTTCATAAACATTAATATATTCAAGAAAAGATTGTGTCATCTAACATTTCAAATTGCTGTGCTTTGAAGTGATTGAAATACTCTCTTGGAACCTTCCTCACCAACTAAGTAAGGTTTTTAATGGAACAAGTGTTTGGTAGATTCTATAATCTTCACCAATAAAGCATAGAAAGTTCCATTAAGATTCATTTCCAATTGTAGGCCTAGCTCTCCCTTGATAGTCTATCATCTACTACTCCTAAAGATAGATAAAATTTTGGGCCAAATCTTCTATACCCAACAAATTGCCTTGTTTGATCCATGGGAGCTTAACTTACTGAACCTAAATCATAGCATGTGCATTTTTGGCATACTAAGGAATCCCCCTATTTTCAAAAAATATTTCCCCCACAAAATCATTTTTTTGTCACCCCCCTCCAATACCCACCTAGTACCCCTTGTACCCATTTTCCTATATAAACCCCCACCCTCCTCCCCAAAAATCCCCTCCCCCTTCTTTAGGAAATATATTTCCCCCTTTTTTTGCACATTTTAAACCTCCCAACATGAACACATGTGGTATTGTCCCTATAGTGAGGTCCTTATGGTTTTATCATGCTTTATAGGGCTAGACTATGCCTTGATTTTACATGTCTTGGTTTGGCATTTTACATTCTTTGATTGCTAGACAGTATTTTAATAATAATCTTATTCATTCACACTGAATTTTGCCTTCACAAAACATCACTTTAACACTTTTTTATGACTATTATGCACCTAATGCACTTAAATTTTACCATCACTATTAGTATTCATCAATTGTTGACATTGACTTGTGTAATGCCCCTCCAGGGAACCCTCAAAACAAAAGGTCAAATATGCACTTAAAAAAAAATGAAACATGGAATAACATCATGCACACAAGTGCAACCATTAACCATAAATAAAAAATAAATATATATACATATCAAAATCAAACCACGATTGTCACATGATCGTGCACAAGTGGAAGACTTAAATATACTTCCAAGGGTTCCAAGATGACCCCAAAACAAGCATGAACGACCAAGCCACATTCAAGACACCACATGAGAGTCTAGACCACATCCAAAAACCTCACATGATAAGACTAGACTCTCATCAATGGTTTCTAATGAGGAAATTGATGAACTACAACTGATTTAGAACCTAAATGAAGAATCTATAATTTAAGATTACTAAGGAGTTGATTATTAGATATGCAAGATGATTAAATCAGTATTTTGTTGTCATTGATGTCAACTAGCTTGAAAATACTTATCTTGTAAGTTACTATACTGACACATCTGAAGAAAGGTGAAAGAGATGAAGAATAGAAATATCTACATGAGGAAGATGTATATGACAGATGAGGATAAGGAATACACTGAGTAACTTGTTGATGAGTCTATGACTTGATAAAATTGACTTTATTATGTTGCATTCATCTATGATGAAGAATAGAGCTGAAAGACACAAAGCAGTGTTGTCAGTAAATAAAGCATTTCAGTATACATTGACGAAATATAGTGTATACCAAGCGCAGTGTTAACCGAGCTTGTGTTCACCAACGTATTTCTTTGTTAACTGAGAAAAATAGAAAGGAATTAAATGATCAGTTTAGCTGATAAAGTGATGAGCTATAAAATGTATGAAATCGAGGTAACAGATAAGGTTTGTTATGGAGATTGACAGCTAACATAAATCAAAAGGGATCTAATGGAGTAGATTAAAATGTGTTACTGACACATCAGTCGAGGAAGCTTAAAGCAACAAAATCTATGAATATGATTAAGCAGCAAAATCTGATGGAGGAAAAGAAAATGATTTACTCGTCTATATAAGAGACATTGGTTCCATTATTGAAAGAGAGCCAGAGGAAGAAGATACAGCAGAATTATCGTGTGAAGAAGTTTTCATGCATTATGATCATACTGGTTAATAAGAACCGAGCTGCAGAACAATTACTGAGCTATAGAGAGTAATTACCGATGAATAGTAAGTTGATATAGTATTGAATCTGAAGTGATATATTGATCAGAAATATTTGAATGAGCTGAACATTGATCTGTAAACTACAAATTGAAGTTGTTTCAAGGTAGATCATCTACTGTTACATATTTAACCATTGTACACAATCAAATCTCTTAACCGAGTGGACTATGAAAGTCTTTTGATGTTTCATTCATAGAGTGAACATTGTTATCCTCTCAACCCCAGAGTGACTACTGGTTGGATGATAATTTCTAGTCTAAAATCCTCTAACAAGGTCACACCTAACAGTGTGTTTGTAACCTTTAACAAGGTTGGGTCTTCACCGACCTCACTTTAGAAGAGTGAAAAATTTTGGGTTGCCGGTCCCAGGTGGTTTTTCCCTTCACAGGGTTTCCACATTAAATCTCTTGTGTTATGTGTTGATTGTGATATTTTTTTGTTATCATACTTTGCATATTACATGTTAGATTTAATCGGTAACTATTATAAAGTTTAGACTGACAATCGGTAAAAACACAGACAGTGAAAGTATTTTATGTTTACTGAGTAGTAGAAGTAGTAGAATTGTTTTGGATTATACATTTTGAATTGAGGGACATTGGATAACTGATTCACCCCCCTCTCAATTATTCTAACAATTGGTATCAGAGTTGTGGTTGCTTACAAAAGAGTTTTGAGGACTCCATCAAAAAGGTCTCAAGATGTATAAGAGGGAAATGCCAAATCTGAACAAAGATAACTTCACAGTATGGCAAAGCTAGATGAAGTTGCACATATCTAGAATTGGGAACTCTGCACTAGAACTGATGGAGAATGGCTACATTGAACCAACACCAGGTCCCTTGACACTTGATCAATTAAAGGATAGGCATGAACACAATATTAATATGATGGAACTTGTTGTTGCCTATACCGATGCTGAATTTAAAGACATCAAGGATTGTGATACAGCTAAGAAGATGTGGGACAAACTGACTCTAATATATAGTGGAGATGCGAATGTTAAGAGAGCCAGAGTAGAAAGCCTAAGAGGTCAATTTGATGATATGAAGATGAAAGAAGGTGAAAACATTGTGCAGTATACAAATAGACTAAAAGAGGTAGTACATTCTATTAGAGCATCCAGTGGAGTTATTGACAGTGAAATAGTAATAAGCAAGATTCTCCAAACTTTTCTACCAATTTATGTGATCAGGATCTCTGCAATTCATGAAACAAGGGCTACATCCAACCTCACCCTTGACACTCTGATTGGTAAGCTTACAACCTTTGAATTGAATAACTTTGACAATAGTGTTGTACCTTCTGTTGAATCCTCTTTCATGTCTTCTTTGAAGATTAGTAAGTCTAGTAGCAGGAATGATAAGAATAATGATAGTGACAGTAATACCGATGATGAACTTGATGAGCTTGAAGCTCTTATGGCCAGAAGATTACCCAAAGGTAAGGGAAGGTATAGAGGCAAGTTACCTCTAGCATGTTTTAATTGTAAAGAAGTTGGCCACATCACTACTAGATGTCTGAATAAGAAAGATGATGATAAATCCAAAGACCGATCCAAAGGAAGCTATGGGAGAAGAGTCAATAGAGGCTACCAACACAACAATAGAGACAACTGAGATAGCTATGACAAAGGGAAAAAGTTATGTTACATAGCCAAAGAATTTGAATCTGAATCTAACACTAATGATGATGTAGAAGTAGTATTTGTTGCTATGAAAGATGATTCAAAGGAAGAAGAGAAACATGAAGAAACAACACTAATCTCTAAAGTAAGTAGAAATGATACATGGAGCATAGACAGTGGCTATACACATCATATGACTAGTGATATAGAGAAATTTGATCTACTTGATGAATATGATGGTGGATCTGTTAGAATGGGAAATGATGCACCTTGTATGGTGAGAGGTAAAGGTTCACTAATGATTAATGATAGAATAAAATGTGAGAATGCACACTGGGTAGATGGACTGAACTAAAATTTGTTAAGTGTGGCACAGCTAAATAACTCAGGCCACCGACTTGCTTTTGAGAGCAGAAAGGTAAGAATCTATGCTGATGGAGTAAGACTTGTTGGAACTGGTACACAATCTAGAGGTAACCTATTTTATCTTGATATTGATCAGTCTTCTTGTTTATTAATGAAAGATGAAGATGCATGGTTGTGGAATAAGAGGTTATGTCATGTGAATTTTGATAACATGATCAAGATTAGTAAGAAGAAAAGAGTTAGAGGGTTGCCTAACTTGTCAAAACCAGATCACGCTATGTGCCATGAATGTTAGAAAGGTAAGATGACTAAGTCCAGTTTTAAAATCAAAGACTAATCAACAAAGAAGATACTTGAGTTGGTTCATACCGACCTATGTGGTCCTATGAGAACTCAGAGCTATTATGGTGATAGATACTTTATTCTTTTTGTTGATGACTATACTAGACTGATGACTGTTATGTTCCTAAAAGAGAAATCTGAAGCTTTTAAGATGTTTAAATGGTATAAGGAAAAGGTAGAAAAAGAGACTGGAAAATAAATTAAATGCTTAAGATCTGATAAAGGAGGTGAATTTATCTCTAATGAATTTACTAATTTTTGTAATGAGAATGGTATTAAGAGACAGGTCTTTGCACCGAGAACACCTCAGCGGAATGGGATTGCTGAAAGAAGGAACAGGTCAATCATTGACTGTGCTAGAACACTAATGCTACAAAAGAATATTTCTCAGACACATTGGAGGGAAGTTGTTTGTATAGCTGTATATGTGCTTAACCGACTACAACTGAAGAAGGACACCAACCGGACACCTTATGAGCTATGGTTTGGACATAAACCTACTGTAAGTTATTTTAGGATTTTTGGAAGCAAATGTTTTATTCTAAAAGATGAGAGAAATGGGAAATTTGATTCTAAAGGTGATGAAGGAATATTCTTAGGATATTCTACTAAGAGTAAAGCATACAAATGTCTGAATAAGGTTACAAATAAGATGATTGAAAGTACTGATGTTTGTGTTGATGAGCTTGATGACAAGAACACAGAAGAAAGAAAGGAACTGGAAGACTATGGTAGATTCACTTACATTGAACTTCCTAACTATCTACTGAAGTCACAACCTGTGATAATTGGTCAGTAGGAAAATAACCCCAAGGAACAGGAAAGGGAAACCGATGAACAAGATGATGCTACCGAGCAAGCACATGAACCTGAACAGGATGAACAATAAAGAAGAAACTAAGTACTAGCTAGTTTTTTTAGATGACATCATCCTAAGACACAAATTATTGGAAATAGACAAGTTGGAATGCAGGCAAGGAGAAAAACAAGCCAAGGTACATGTCTAGTCTGTGAATTTGAACCAAAGAATGTGAAAGTTGCATTAGAAAATGAAGAATGGGTTAATGAAATGAAGGAGGAAATAGAACAAATAGAGAAAAACAAAACTTGGTCCTTAGTACCCTGACCTAAAGATAAGAATGTTATCGGTACTGAATGGATATTCAGAAACAAACTGAATGAAAATGGTGAAGTGACAAGAAAGAAAGTGAGATTGGTATGCAAGGGATATGCACAGGAAGAAGGCATTGATTATGGTGAGACATTTGCACCTGTTGCTAGATTGGAAGGAGTTAGAATGTTACTTGCATATGCTACACACAAGAAATTTAAGGTTTATCAAATGGATGTGAAATCAGCATTTCTAAATGGTATACTTGAAGAAGAAGTCTACATAGAACAACCTGAAGGATTTGTTGATCCAGACAACAGAAACATGGTATGTAGATTACACAAAGCTTTATATGGTTTGAAGCAAGCATCGAGAGCATGGTATGAAAGACTACATACTTACTTGTTAAGTATTGGATTTGTAAGAACTAGTGAGAATAGCAATTTGTACATGAAAGGTGATACTGATGACACTATTATTATTGCTGAAATTTTGTTGATGATATTATTTTTGGAGGTCAAGATCATGTATGTAAATCTTTTGCTGATGACATGAGGAATGAGTTTAAAATGTCTATGTTTGGAGAGATTAAATTATTTCTCGGATTACAAGTGATTCAGCAGAGTGATGGGATATTCATCACACAGTCCAAGTACATAAAGGAAGTCTTGAAGACATTTGGCATGGAAGATGCTAAACTTGTGGGAGCACCGTGGCTACTGGAAGTAAATTGACAAAGGAAGATGAAACTATGAGGTAAACCAGACACTTTGTCGATCCATGATTGGTAAGCTCATGTATGTAGTTCACAGTAGACCAGATATAGCACATGCTGTGGGAATTTTTGCTAGATATTTTGCTAATCCTAGAGAATCACACATGATTTCTACTAAAAGGATCTTAAGATATCTGAAAAAGATAAAGAATTATGGATTATGGTATCCTAAGGAAGGTAAGTTTGAGTTGAAGGTTTATACCAATGCTGATTGGGCTGCAAATGTGGATGACAGAAAAAGTACCACCAGAGGAGCATTTTTCTTTGGTGAAAGACTTGTAACATGGACAAGTAAAAAGAAGGCTTGTATTTCTTAGTCTACAGCTGAAGCAGAGTATGTTGCTGCTGCTACTAATTGCTCAAATATTGCATATATCAAGCAAGTATTGGAAGGAATGAATGAGGTAATCACTGACCCGGTGATCATATACTGTGACAACATATGTGCTATTAATATTTCATAGAATCTAGTGATGCAATCTAAGACAAAGCATATATCAATTAAGTATCAATACTTAAGAGAACAAGTGCGAGAGAAGCAAGTGAAGTTAGAATTTGTTACATCAAAAGAACAACTTGCAGACATTTTTA